>VZUI01002559.1:0-77414 GCA_013401135.1 Cettia cetti
CGGGGCGGGGCGGGGGCGGGGCGACCTTTCACCCACTTCTCGGGAGCCGTCACGTGAGCGCGCCCGGGCAGGGGCGGGGCGGCGGGGGCGCGCCCGCGGGCCGCGCCGGGGAGCGGGGGGAGGCTGGAGCCGGAGCGGCCGGAGCCGTGCTCAGCTCCTGCAGCCGGAGTTGGGGGCCCTGTGCCCCCCGGGCAGCCAAGAGTCTGGGGGAAAGGCGACTTAGGCAAATGTTTGTACTGAGAAAACAAACAACACCCCCACCCCCGAAAACATCCGCAAATCCCAGCCAGTCATCAAAACTCCAAAACTGTGTGGGGTTTTTTTTGACGTTCCAAATCTATTGTCTTTGCCCTGCAGCATGTTTGTATCATAGTCCTGAACTCCACATGTTTGGAAAAACACTATCCAAATGACTGAACCCTCTTTCTTCTAGTCTGGGTTAACTTTAATGTGGATGTCACTTTAAATATTTTTGCAAATCTTTGGATCTGGTTCTTCAGTCTTAGGGCCTCCATGCAAGCTGAAAGACCTTATTGAGGTCTTTCAGCCTTGTGCAGTAAATGGTCACTGAACTACTGTGAGAGCAACTAAGTCAGTTTGCTTTTTTATCACCACGCATTGTTGTCCATCTTCCAGCATCTCCTAAGTCCTAAAATGTGACATCTTTTATGTCTCGTAAAAGTCCTGCCACGCCAGAAACATTCATTGTCATAGGGAAGATAATAATTCTTGTTTACTGCAAGAGCACAGAGGCTCATTAAGTTCAAAGAGAGAGAAGGGTTCAATTTGTATAATCTAAATGCCTGGGTATGTATTTTATAGCAGTTAAAAAGAGGTCTAGAGCATAGGTTTTATGAGGTGGGGGAGGTTTCTGCATGGTATGATAACTGTGCAGTGTTTTAGCAGAGTATGCTTCTCTCTTAGATTATTCTGGGTTTCTAGAAGGTCAGAGGATGTCGCTTGCTGGGATGTGGACAATATAACGTGTATTGCAGCAGAGGCTAGAATGATCTAAGAGGCTTAGGAACAATATAATATGTCCTGTATAAAGAAAAAAAAATCTGTAAATCTGTAGAAATAATCCAACAGTTGTAAAAGTTTCTGTTTTGATTTTGGAGATTGCTGGTGGTTTGTGTTCCTTGGAGGTTTTGGGGGTTGTTTGTTTATTTGTTGAAGTGTACATTTTGGAACCGTCTTCTATAGGAACATGCTGTTCGGAAGAAGAGAGAGATCATATGATCCAGAAACTGTAGGGATTAATATTCCTTAGGGTTAGTCTTGTAATTAATTAACAGATTGTTTGCAAGCAATCTCCTCTGTTTTGCCTCTTTCCAGGTCAGGTGAAAAGGCAACTTACTAATTGTGGCTTTTCTCCTTGAAGTCCTGGTGAAAACAGTCTGTTCTCTGAACACCTCTCTGAGAAATCTTGATGAGTTCTATGTTGAGTCTAATGGGAGTTTAAACCTGCAGACAAACTCTTGGTTGGATGTCTTAAACTGAATACTGAGCCTAGCATTGGAATCCAGCCCCTGAAATTAACTTGCTTGTCAAAGGAGCTGGCAGTCACTACTGGAGCCCTCAGAAATAACTGAGTGGGGAGCACATGAACTTTCTGTCATTCCCCAATTCCTCACCATCTTGGACATGCTCAGTGTAAACAGTGTCATTCAGTGTAATGGAAAATAGTGTTTCAGAACTGCTGTCTGTGACTGTTTTCTCCATTGGCATCAGTTTTTCTGAAATGGTTCCAATCTGATCCAGCCCCTCTGAGCAGCTGAAAGCTGTGTGTGAATCAAAGCTTACATTGCTTTTCTTGACTTTCTGTTTGAGAGCTACAGCTAAGTGATTGCCCTTGCTGTAATGTAGTGTCTGTTAGGAGCTAGGAGCATTGGAATGAGTCTGCCTCTTGATGTGTCTGAACTGATTCAGGGCCCCAGGGGCAGTGAGCTTCTGGGATAGAAGGTTTGTGTGTGACAAATAGATCTCAAGCCTGCTTTTAAGGAAGACAGCTGTTCGGGTATGTTTATGTTGCATTCATTGGCCTCTGTCATTATCTCTTTCCATCCATATAGACCTGTTGCTCCAGTTTACCACCTGGGAAGGGAATAAGAAAATTGGCCCAAGATTCCAGAAGAGATGTCTGCAGAGGGTAATGAATATATTCACCCAGAGGTGATCTTGGAAAACTGCTGAGGTCAGGACACAAGCTGTCTGTGGGCCAGCAAGTTACTGAGGAGTTCTGCTCTGATTTCAAACTCTCTCCTGTGGATGGGGTTTGCTGTGGGTCCCAGTGTTGCTGTAGCTGGACAGATACATGTATTTAGTTCTCTCCACCTTGGTTTGGGCGACAGCATTTGTTCATCTCTTAGTTGTGAGAAATCCTTAAAGACATTTGCAATTCCAAGAGACCACACCTGTCAGGTGTAGGTGAGGGTGGGAAGGATTGGAGCCAAAGATTAGCAATAACCAGATATGAGAACTTGTCCCAACTAAAGTGTCATTAGAATACCTGTCAGGTTAATTTTGTTTTCATCAGTGCTATGTTAATTTAACTTTTAAAGGAGAGTGACTCTTCAGTTTCTGTTTTATTTGTATGCCATAGTTATTAGGTTCGCCTGAAAAGCATTGAGTGAACTTAATCTTTGTGGCTGATTTTTGCACAGATATGATTTGGCTTCACTCCTCTCAGATATCTCGTAAAGATTTTGTGTCTTTAAAATATGTTTAGTCATTGTAAGATAGCTGAGTTATTTGTAAGACTTGAAAGCAGTATCTGTGTCATCCTATATACTGAAGCATGATTAGACATTATTGAAGTTTAGTAGGCAAAGAAGCAATTTAGAAATAGAAATTCTCAAGCGAATAACTGTGTCTGGTTAATCTTTATAGTAAGTTCAGAAGTCAGCACTTTGTGGAATGTCACATGAGCTAAGTATAAACTCAATAAACTGCTCATTTTCAGCTTTGGTATCTTGGTACCTTTTTGCATAAGCGCAGTGTACAGGAAGGTGCCATTACCCAAGAGAATATCCAAGAAACAGATATGAGAGACCAGGCAGTCTTTTTGTTCATATGTTTAAGTGTTTCAGCTGCATATTTTATTCTGTTTACTGAAGATTCTATAGAACAAGACCTGAATTTCCTTTGAAAGGCATAGAACTTCAGACAAATTTGCTGTTGTTTAGATTTCTCTTAAACTAAATGCTTTGCTTTTAATTTTGTTCAGCTATGCATCAAAGGAGCACCACATGTAAAACGTGAAAGCGCTTTTGGCATCCTTTTAGCATTCCCTGGTTAGCTGCCTTACCTTATTGATCCTCTTGCAGCAGGGCAGAATTTTGGCATTTATGAGAGACTGCCTCTCCACCACTTTCTGACCCAAGAGTACGTAGGACCTTGAGTTACTGAGTCAGTGCTGGATGCTGCTGTACAGTGTATTCTTCAGTGCCTGAAATTATTGTAATTATAGCAAACCCCATAAAAAACCGCCATATACTTTACTGAAATCACATCCCTTTTATTATTGATAATACAGTAATTTTTAATTTGATAAGAGCAGTCAATGTTTTCTCTAGACAGGTGTATATACATGTAGCATTGAATTTTAAGCTTCTTTTTTTATTAGAAGCTTGTACGGTTTCCCACCGTGTCACTGCAAAATATGGGGCACTCAAAGTCAGCTCCAGAAATATACCTTAAGACTGACAGACTTTCACTGGGTGAAGAAGTGGTGTTTAAAATACCAATATACATTCAAAAACCTTGTATAATGGCACTTTAGGGCTTTTTAGTGAAGGCAGAGTTACTGGAGTAATGTTGAAAAACTGAGATTAATCATTTTCTAAAGGATTCATTCTACAAAGTCCAGCTTCTTTTTATTCTCCATACTACTAGCATATTTTTGTCAGTTGCAGAAAACTTGTTCTTTTCAAATATTTGGCTGCTATTACCCATTTAAATTTCAAGGTATGCTGTTCATTTAAAGCAATTGAAGCACAAGATTTCTTGTTCAGGCTTTAGTGCTCTGTAAGTTTACTTTTTGCAGCAGATGTCTTATGAAAACTTCTCCATTGAAAACTCCAATTTCTTGAAGCATCTCTGCGGGCTTAATAGTTCAAGCCCTTAATCCTCTTGCTGGCTCTTCTCTGGACTCTCTCCAGTAGTTTTATTTCTCTCATTGGGTAGCCCAGAATTGGACAGATTTTTTGAAGTGAGACCTCACCCGCACTGAGAAGGACAGAGTCACTTCCCTCAGCCTGATGGCAAAGAGTTCTAATGTCCCCCAGGATTCTGTGAGCATTTTCTGCAGCCTTGGCTGCAAGGGCACCTTCTTGGCTCATGTGCCACTTGCTGAGCTTTCCTTTCCAGCCAGTCAGTCCCTAGTGTGTGCTGGTGTGTGGGGCTAGTCCTCCCCACGTGCAGGACTTTGCACTTCTCCTTGTTGAACTTCACAAGGTTTCAGCCTGCCTGTTGCTCCAGCCTGTTAAGGTCCATCTGGTTGGCAGTGAAAAACCTTTAGTTTATCAGCCACTGCTCCCAGTTTCAGTCCCTGTACTTGTGAATCTATTGGCAGTTTCAGTCTGGGTTTGTTTTTGGGTTTTTTTTCCTCTGGTGGGTGGGGGCTTTTGTTGGTTTTGTTTGTTTGTTTGTTTGTTTGTTTTTTTGCATCCACTTCTGGGATGACTACAAAAGTCAATTAAGATGTAGAAGGTGGCGTAAGTGTGGAAATAAACGAACAGGCTAGTAAGTTGCCTGAGGATATTAGCACTGGCTTTGTTGTGCTTTACCATATATCATTTCATTTCAAGCACACTATCTAGGCAAAGTCAGCTGCCATAATCTCATCTGAATACTTTGTGTAGGTGGTACTGAAGGTTTGGACTGACAGGACCATCAATAACAGAAATCCAAGTGAAACGTGTAATAATGTGTGAAGAGATTGGATAGATATCTCAGTGTTTGGAATTATCTTTCTTTTGTTTAGTGCCTGATATGAAATCAACAGATTTGAGCATACAAAGTTCTTTAGTGATCTATATAAAACAAAATACATTCATAGTTTTGGCTCTCTGGGATAGAAAATGCAAATCTCCGTAGTAATGGCTTGCACAGGTGAGAGAAAATACTTGGTCTCTGTCTCAGCACAAACACAGTGGTGCTGTTCAAGTGTTTAAATACTGGCTTTAATTTCATTAAGTCTGTCCTCAGACTCTTAAAATTCAGTGACCTACCCTAAAGTGTCAAAATATGTTATCACTAAACATACAAAATAAATCTTTTGGGTGTCTGTTTTCTTTTAAAAGCTGTAGCAAGCTCACCTCCTGAAGGGAGATCTGATGTGTGGACAGCAAAATACTGGATGAGATTTCTTCAATATTTTCAATATTTAAAACGATTTCAGACTTCAAGTCTTTTATGAGAACTTTTGGGAACTCCAGAATTATTTTCTAGTTCTCTGTAGCTGCTTTTAACATTCAAAAAGTAACGCTTACTGATTTGCATGTTAATAGAAATAGATTCCTTCCCCCTCACTTTTCTCTTTTAATTAAACTGGTTTGGGTCACACCAAGACTTTAGAGTACTTGCTTGGTTTTCCAAAACCATTCTTCATTCAAGGTGTCTAGCTTTAAATGGAAATTTTATTACAGTTTTAAATACGTTTACTAATTAAAATTGGGTTTAATGTACTTTCATCTGATATTTTTCTCTACTTCTCATCATGAAAGCTTCCTTAAACAATGTAATTTTAAAGAGTTTAGTATCACATTTTTCTCCTCACCAGTCTATTTGAAACTGGAGTTTCAAACTAAAATTTGAAGTTGTAAGTTTATTTTAAGAAGCGAATGAAGAATTCTTCAGGGTCAAGTTTCTGTTGTGGTTCGTTGGGTTGTTTTGGTTTGGGTTGGTTGGTTTTTGTTGTTTTTTTTTTGTTTTGTTTTGTTTTTGTTTTTTTTTTGTTTGTTTTTTTTTTTTCTTCTAAGCTTGCCTAGTAGGAACTTGGTAGGAGTTAGAAGACAAAATCTTTGTTGTAAGATGCTTCTCATTGCTTTATTGGTGGTGCTTTGTATCTGCCTGAAGCTGTGAGGACTTCCAGGTAATTTTGAATTCAGAAATGCCATGTTACAGGTAATTCTGATTTCAGAATTGCCATCATACCTCTAATGCAAGTCTACCCACCATCTATGAACCCTCTGTGGCTTGGGTGCCAAGGATGTCTGTTTGAGAGTATCAAACCTGTGGTACATAGCCATGTTCTCAGAGAAACTATATGCAGCAGTCACTGCTTTTTGTAGAAAACTGTAAAATTTTGATTATCCAAGTAGAATAATTGGAGAGAATTTTTTTGTGAACTTGGTTTGGTTACTGAAAGTCATATGTCCTGCATATTAAAGCTAATCTATAAACAGATGTCAGAAACCTATGAGGAAAAACTCAAAATAATTATCAATGTACCTTGAGAGTCATAGAATTAAGTCTATCCTCGAGGTTTTAGCTGTTTGGGATCAAGTGAATGAGATCTCTTCAGTTTTCCTCTGCATTTGTTAACTTCCTTTGCAGGAAAAGGAGCTATCAATGTGAACACTGTGTTTAAGTTATATGTCTCTTTTCGTTAGATGTTTAGAATCCTGACAAGGAGAAATGGCAGGGGTTTTCCTATTCAAGAGGAAGAGGAAATGGGGAAAAAAGTGAATTGCATGAGCCAAGCAATGTATGAACCAAGTGACATCATCTTAAAGCCTAGGGTTTGCATTTGTTTTGAAGCATAGGTGGTGACTTTTTTCTTAATAGCACTATCACTTTATCCATGTAAAGTGTATGAATATACAGAAAAATAAAAAGATTCATACTCAATAGTGTTTCCAGGAGTAACTGCTTCAATAATTAATACCTTGTTTTGTGCAGTGCACTGTGATGCAGTTAGCTTTTGTATCGTGGCTTGTTGCTTTTTAAAGTGCACATGGCGGTTCTTTCACTGTGCTTCGGAGAGACATTGCCAACCACTGGTAACTTCTTGCATCCCTGACTTAAATGGAAGCATCCTGCACACAGGACCTCTCTTAGCCTCAGATTTTCCAGAGCTGAAGCCCTTATCTCCTTCTGTCATTGTAGGAACATGTGAGCCCTAACACTGACTGTTCTGTGTCTGCAACCTGAAGTCTTAAGGTCTGTGAGTTAAACCTCAGTCTTTGTGGTGTAAATGTCCTGAAACTGCAAGAATAACAGTGTGAGGATGCTTTTTGCATAGTAGGTGTAGCAGCATAGTTTTGCAGACCATCAGCACATAGGCTTTATAGTGTGTAATGTGTTTTCTTGACTTAGAAGTGACATCCAGCCTAGCAGTGCTTGTTTATAGCAATGAGGAAAAAATTGTGCTTAGTTTAGTTTGGCTCCAACAGTGGTATGAAAAAGGAAGAGGAGAAACATCTGCAACTGTTACAACACGTTTGAATTTAAATAAAAGCAGATAAGAGCAAGGAACAGGCAGCTTTCTTCTTTAAATAAAAGGAAAAAACTCGCAAACAATCAATAAACCAAATTTTAAGGGGCAAGTGTGTGGGTTTTTTTAAGGTACATTAACGTTATAAGAGAACACTGAAAGGAATGAAAATAGCCATTTCAGATTAGTTGTAGAAATTATTGTGCTGAGGTTTTGGGCTTTTTTTTTCCCCTTTGAGTAAGACTGCCAAGCTGCTAGGAGAGTCAAAAGCTGTTGTTTATGGCTCTGTTGGGAAGGAAGTTAATTAGTGTATGCTGTGCAGAAATATGCAGCAGCCCCAAATGCCCGCAGTTAGAAGACGCTATTGTCTCGGCGCTGGCTGAGTGATTGATGTGGGTGCTGCCTTAGGAGCAGTGGCAAGTCAAGTTTAAAAGTCCAAGCTCCGCCTGTGCCCTTTCCCCTACTTTCCTGGCGAGCACGTGGCAGCGCAGGAATGCAGCGAGGGGAAGTGTAGCGAGGCTTATGATTAAATTGGCCTTTAAGGAGGAAAACAAGTGTTCAAAGAAGCGGACTTCGGGAAGCCTTTGGTATTCCGCCATCATAATTCAGGGCAGTTTTAAAGGCTTATGGCTTTCTTAAGTAAAGGAAAAGAATATGAAAAGAAACAAGCCGTTTTATTGTTTCACGTCTTAATGTCAAGCATTACTGTCCTAGAACTGGACTGTATTTGTTTTCAGGGCTCATTTGCTTGATTCAGGATTAATACTTGCTGGATTTTTTTTTTTTTTCATTTGGGAATAAGGAATATTTTCCTTAATGGGCCTTATTTATTTTAATGAGAATGGTAAATTTTAATTCATTCAAATGTCAGGTTGACTATTAATGCCTGATGCTATTTATAATATTTTTCTGCCTTGGACAGTAAAAAAAGCATGTGCTTAAAAATGAAAGGGTTCCTGAAATTCTTTCCATTCAGAATCAAAGAGGAGGTTAAATACAAATTTCCAGGCTGAGAAGTCATAGGGGAGTTGAAGGGTAATGGAAACTAGCTGATCTTGTACTTAAGACACTGGCATTCCAGAATGCAAAATTCCATGAGTGAACTGAGCAGAACTGTTGGCCCTTCTTGAGACAAATCCAGGTGCCTGTTTCGCTGTATGCAAATACGGTTGAGTTCTTTGTATGTGTTTGTTGGGGTTTTATCATCCCAGTCTTCATAGTGCCACTAAGCACCTGATAAATTCTTGACTTTGAATGCCTTTGCAAACGCTGTTGAGTTCAGGTTATACCCTGTATTACTGCTGCCTCTGCCTGTTTTATTGCTCTCTTGTCAGTTTAAATGAATGAATGGACAGCTGACTTTGACTTCCTCATACTTGCCTACAGCAGAGCCCATATAAATAGTTGTCAGTGACAGAGTCATTAAGTACTGCAAATTGCAGTTGTTACTCAGGCACACAGGGCTTGTGTTAAAGCTTTTGAAACTAGTTTTCATAGCTGGTTTGCGTTCTTCTCATTTGTTCTTCTTTGTTATTCTAATCAGGCACTACACACACATAAATCAATTGCATACTATCTGTAGGATACTGTGAGCTTTAGGTGCCTTGATTCATCCAGCACACAGCTTCTAAAACCTGAGCAGTGGCTGATGGATTTGTGAGACCTGTGAATTACCATTAGGCACTGTAGCAGTAGTTGTGTTGCAGAGGTGGATCACTGTAGGTTGGTCCAGGAACAGGCCCATTAAATATTGCAAAGAATCAATGCCTGTTGGTCAGCAACCTTAATAGATGATGTGCAACAGCACTTACCTCATTCATCTCTGCCAAGTGTTCCTTCTCTTTCTGTATTGTGTATTTATTTCCTAATCCTACTCTTGTTGCTGCATTCCAAGTGCCTGGTTGTCTACTCATATACCTTGGCACCTGTTCTTGGTGTTTCAGACGACTTTGATTAAGTAGAGTATTTACAGACTAGAGGAGCAGACTCTGGTCATAATAAACTGGTTTTGAAATGTTCACATAAATTGCACTGGTTAGTCCTCACGTGCTGTTTAACAGGGGGTGACAGTCTACCAGAATTTAGCTAGCGTTAGGTTTGCAAACAAAATGTGAATTTTAGCTTTTAGGATTTAAAAAGGGGAAAGTAGTTGTACTTTTTTTGATTTTGTTTACATAGAAATGCCAGTGCCACCTTAAAACATTTGGTATTGATAACATCTTTTATACCAGTGAAAATCTCAACCTAAAACTTGCCCTTGAATCCTGACCTACATACAGATGGGGTAATAAATTCCACTACCATTTAGTCATACTTCTAGGAGGATATTGTTTTTAGGTCTATGCATGATAAGCTAACAAATTAAGTTGGACAAGAGACCAACTTTGGAATCATGATGGTCTCCTCAGGAATACATAGTTTTGACCATTTCAATGTTATACATAGAGTCTGTCTGCAAAATCTACTTTCTAATTGTAACTGCTTAGAAAACAATAGTCTGAACCAATTATTAGTAGGAATAACTTCCAGGGTATTTATGTATAAATGCTAGTTACATAAACTAAGAAAAGCTATGGAATTACCAACAAGTTTAACAAGGACAAGTGCCAGAGTCTGCATTTGTGTTGGGGCAATCCTGGATGTGTGTACAGTCTGGAGAATGAGAGGCTGGAGAGCAGAGCTGCAGAAAGGGCCCTGGGGATCCTGGTCTGTGGGAAGTTGGATCTGAGTCAGCAGTGCCCTGGCAGCCAGGAGGGCCAACCCTGTCCTGGGGTGCCTCAGGCACAGCATCAGCAGCCAGGCAAGGCAGGGGATTGTCCTGCTCTGCTCTGAGCTGGGGCAGCCTCACCTCCAGTGCTGGGGACAGGTTTGGGTGCCACAGTATAAAAATGACCCAAAGCTGTTAGACTGTCCAAAGGAGGCCATGAGGAAGGTGAAGGGCCTTGAGGGGAAGCTGAGGCTGAGGTTGTTCGATCTGTTCCGCCTGCAGAGGAGACTGAGAGAAATCTTCATTGCAGTTTACAACTTCCTTGTGGGAGGAAGAGGAGGGGCAGGTGCTGATCTCTTCTCTCTGGACCCAAGGGAATGGCTTGAAGCTCTGTTGGGGAAGTTTAGGTTAGATATTTGGAAAAGTTTTTTTTCACCCGGAGAATGGTTGGGCACTGGAAGAGGGTCCCAAAGGAAGTGGTTACAGCCCCAAGCCTGACAGAGTTCAAGAGGTCTTTGCACAACACTCTCAGGCACATGATGGGATTCTTGGGGCTACATTGGATTTACGTTTCTGTTTTAACTTCCAGTGGTTTTTGTTTAAGTCAGTTATGGCTGCCTGGTATAATTGTCTTCTGTCTTTATTGGCATGGTTGTTGATATTTATTTGGGCAGTTAAACTGAGCTTCAAGTCCATGAAATTTCATCATAATTTCAGATTTCTTTGGGAAGGTAATTTTTTCTGGCAGTTGTGATTTGGTTTCCTCAGCTCTACATAGTTTTGATTTTTGCATTTATTTGCCAGTCACAGCATGGAGTCATGAGGACTATAGTCTCCTATTGCTTTGAGTAATCAACTTGAAATTAGGATATGAAAAAAATTTGGGAGAAGATATGGCCAAAAGCAGCTTTGTTTTTCTAGCTGAGGTGAAAACTTTAGATAGCTTTTGTTTCAAATGAAACATCTTCTGAATCTTCTTTAAAATGGGGAGATGCTCCATACCTGTGATATGCTTTTTCTAAGTGCTTTGGCTTTCGCTTTCTGTTCTGCTCTGGTTTTTTTATGTGTTACATGTAGAGGTAATATGCAGCTATCCATGATGCTGCCAAAATGCCCAAGTTACATGAGTGTTTTGCTTCCATTTGCAGCTGTTTTGGTTAAAAGAGGTGCCTTAAATTAACCTTCAGGACACTCAAGACTGAAGTGCAAGCAGAACCTGTAAGAAAAAGGCAAGTACTATATGTAAATTTTTATACTTAGAAATCTTTGCCAAAATTACAGCGTAGAAAATATCTTGCTAGAAGTGGACTAACCAGCTCCTAGTTCCTTTGGACAAGAAAAATACACGATTTTTTAAACTTCGTTTTTTGACAGAACTCTCTCTGAAAATGGCGGAAGCTCATCAGGCAGTAGCTTTTCAATTCACAGTAACTCCAGATGGGATTGACCTGCGTATGAGCCATGAGGCACTCAAACAGATTTACCTATCTGGTGTCTATTCGTGGAAGAAGAAGTTCATCAGGTTCAAGGTATGCTAAACTAGTCCAGTCAACCAAACTTCAGGGTTATTTAATGTTTTATTAATTCATTGAAGTTTTTTTTCTCTATAGTAAATAATGTTCCTCATTGTGAAAGACTTGCAGGGGGTTTATTTAAGACAAGGGGTTCTGAGAGAGGTGGCACAGGATGATACTGTAAAGACTGAAAGGGTACTTTTTTTTTATTTGTTCAATGGAAGCAAGATTAAACAGATGTAGAAATTAATTAACTTCATTCTCTTCATAATGCACCTCATAATTATGTAATCTTTTAGCAGAAGTCAAAAATACGACTTGTGATCTTTAGTGCTATATGTCTTAGGGGTACAAGGTTACACCCTTTATTATAGCTTAGTATTTTTCTGATGAGGTATTTGATGTAGATTGCTGTGAATTCATTGTTTTGTTCATGAGATTATAATTGTAAGTATCTGTTTCATTAGTAGCAAACTATATAAGCTACAGGCTATCTTCAACATCTTTTTCAAAAACATAAACTTATTAACAGAAATCTTACTAAAATTTTCTGATAAATTTTTAAATTATATAAAAAATGTTGATTTTGGTTCTCAGTATCTTGTTCAGTAGGATATTTTTGCCATGTATTCATGTAGAAGAGTCTAACTTGGTGTAAGTTGAAATTATTCAAGTGCCATTTGTTTTAGAGTTGTTAGTTAGTTTCAGTATTTTTAGTAAGACTTGCAGCAGGATCAGTGATGTCTACAAGAGAATGTAGAAGTTCCTTTCATTATTGATATTGTTACAATTTTCTGTAGTAATCAAACTTAAGTAAATACATTCCCTATTCCTCATATAATTGCATGTAAGAAAACGTTGGATTTGTTTATAACTAAATTATTTAAATGTGTTGATTTTTGTTTCTTTCCATGGTAATATGAAGTCAGTCACTTTGATATGAAAAAATTATGTGAAGGCTTTTCTTTCCAGAATGGAATTATCACTGGTGTTTATCCTGCCAGCCCATCTAGCTGGCTTATTGTAGTTGTGGGTGTGATGTCAACCATGTATGCCAAAATTGATCCTTCCTTGGGAATAATAGCCAAGATCAACCGAACACTTGATACAACGTAAGTAGACTGAAAGGTTACTGTTCCTCTAAAGGGAAATCAGTTTTATTTGCAGCTAGTCTTAAGCTATTCCTGTTAAAATGTATCTGTTTTGGAACACTAGGTTTGTGGCGTGGTAAGCCAAATAAGCAGATAGGTGTATGAGGATATGAAATAGGGAGGTTGTTGTACCAGTATTGCTGCAGTTTTCTGGGTATTTGGGAAGCACACGTGGGAGCTTTTATAGCCTTTGATGTTGCTGCATGTAAAGGTGTTTGGAAAGGAATTTATGAAAATACAATAAGCAGGCATAAAGCTTGTGTAAGGCCTGTCTGTACTATGAATAGACCTATGTTTGCAATACCCACTTCTCTTTGGAACGTAAATGGACACTAACTGTCATATGCTGGCTTTTGTTTTAAATAGTGGCTATATGTCAAACCAAACACAGAACATTGTGAGTGGAGTACTTTTTGGCACAGGGCTCTGGGTTGCCCTTATCGTCACAATGCGCTACTCTCTGAAAATGCTGCTCTCCTACCATGGTTGGATGTTCTCTGAACATGGCAAGCTTTCTGCTGGCACCAAGTTTTGGATGGTAAGGATATGTTTGCTTCATTTCATCTTAACTTCTAACTGATCAGTATTCAAAGCCTTAAAAGAAAATTTTGTAGTTTTATTCCTTTCTTGTGTTTTTTGTGCCATGGGACAGGAGGCTGTTAGGTAGCTGTTTCTGCTGTCACCCTTCTAATGCTGTAATGAAACTATTCATCATGGCCTTCTAGGAGGAAGAGTAAACACTTCAAGAATAACTTCTAAATTTGCCAGCGCCTTGGGCCTATGTGACTCAATACCTACTTTTTCTCTGTGTGCAAGTACAGCTTAAAGAACTTTGGCTGCAGCACCAAAGAATCTTGTCCTCACAGAAAGTGCTCCCCTAATTCTTTATTGTTAATTTAGGATTTCTAGTCATTCATTGTAAAATTATTCTTATGCTTGAATAAAATATTATTGAGTTCCCTTTCAACTGATTTATTGGTATGCCTCCAAAATGAGTTGGGGAGGAAGCATAAGGTGTAGGTAGCGTGTTATGCAGCTTTCGGATGAGGTGAGAGTGTTATGTTGTCTGTAGATTGTTGTGGTCCTTTGGAAAGGGATTCTTAAAGGACATGATAGGTATAAAGTGAGGAAATGTAGGTTTTGGTGCTGCAAGAGATTGTTTTGCTACTTGGACTCAGTTGTTTCATCTCACTTTTGCCTGTATTGTGGTAGAAATAGCTCGGTTTCCATACTGTGATAAAATTAGTCTGCATGGCCTCAAAAATGAACGGATGTATGTTAAACTAAGCACAGGTCATGATTTAATATGGGAGCTATTCAAGGACAAGTACCCAGAATGGTGTACACTAAAATAGAGTTTAATGTTTGTCTGTTACAAATGAAATTTCTAGTTGATGGTTTCTCCTGGAAGCGGTGTCAGCCTCATGACTCAAATTGGTACAGTCCAGAGGCTCTGAATGGTAAGGCTTTCTGTCAATTGCTTGGAGCTCCCTTGCTGCCTTGGTTTTCAGCATGTCCTACCAGATAGATACTTCAAAGCTCTTAATGTTGCCTTACCAGCCCTAAAACAGTATGAACTGTAATGCTACTTACGATGCTTTGTTGCATATTGTATTTATCAATTTTTGTCTATTATATATGTTGCATATGTATTTTGCTGTGTATTGTATATGTTTTAAAAATACAGAACACTGGAGGTGTATGCCCAACAGTGTCTCATTTATACTTACTATGAAGATCTATTTAACTAGACCCAGCAAAAGAGAAGACTGGCTTCCCTAGTGAAACAGCTCCAACCACCTTAACTTTCTAGATTTTCATAATACTGTTTTCTCTTCAAATGATCATGCAGATCAAAAACCTGAATTCTAATTTCAACCACAGTACAAAGTGATTTTTCAGACTGGTTGGAAGTCTGGTGGCACTTTTAATCAGCATATTTCACCTTGTAAAGTCAAATTTCCTGTGTCAGTGGGAAAATCCAAATATTAGTTGCCATTTAAAAAAAAATTGAAAAGTTGTAATCATGTGTGAACAGATGCAACATATGTTAGAATGATATTTGCTGTGTCTGCATATGAAATCAGAGATGTAATGAAATGTCTGTGTCTGTCAGAGCACTTTAATGGTCTCAAGCTATTACAAATTTTCTATTGCAAGTTTTCTTAAGAGGTAAATACTGTGAAATGTATTTGCTGGTTTTTGTCAGTTGAGCAGGTACTCGCTTAAAATAATTCTGGCATTTTCTGGCTTAAGAGTTTTGGAATAAAATTGTCTCCAAATATGAAATTAGATTTCCAGATGAAAAGCTGAGATTTTTCTTTCCCACCTGTTTCCAAAATTATCTTGACCTGAAACACGCTGGATTTCATTGGGCTGATCACTGTGGTGCATCCAATGTACATCTGATGGCTCTGACACTGATCCATTTGCAGGGAGGTCTTTGTTGCTGGTAATATTCTGCAATTCTTAGTTGTTTTGTGCTGCCTAAAATTATCTCCTCTAGCTGTGCTGACCCAGGAAACAGAGGGAGGAAAAGCTCTACATTCTAGCAGTTTTGTTAGGAGAGCTTTTCAGAATTTAGTAGTGAAATTATATCCTCTATTTTATTCTGTCTTGTCTGTTGGCTTATATATACTGTCCTGTGTATTGGACCAAGATTACACTTTGACAGTAAAAGTTCCACTGGATTGTTGGTGTAACACTTCACCTGACTTTCATGCTGAAATAGGGTGGCAGTATCAAAATCCTTTCATGAGTGGCCTAGAAGTTGCACGGTCTAGAATTTCAGCTTAGGATGTGCTGCAACTGAAAAGTAGTGGTGGACAGAAAGGGTGCTTCTGCTTTCACTCTCCCGTGGAACACAGGAGATTCTGTAATATTTGAAGCTAAGTTCTTTCTGGCTCTTTTGTTGCTGGGGTGTTTTTTGTAACACAAGCACTGAGTATAACACTGGCATGCTTGCACAGTTTGGTATGTTCAAATCATGCAGTAGACTACCTGAGATTGATTAGTGCTTGAATTAACTCCCTGTAACATCGCTCCTGTTATTGATGTTGAGCTGTAACTTTGGAAAACATTAAACCATTATACAAAAGCACAATTATTATTCTTAGATAATACTGTAGTTATCTAGAAACCTTAGCTGAGTCACAACTTTGATAATGATTGTGTTTTGAAGCACAGTTTAGGTATGTTTCTAGTATCTACTATGAAATATAGTAAAAGGTCAACTGGTAGATGTGGTCATTTTAGTCTTTCCAGAGGGGAATGGTTGAAGAAAAGAAGTGCTAAGTAACTGTATTTATATTGAGATCAAGGTGTGCCCTACATAAACAGCAGTACTGTCTGTGACAGGATGATGACTGGGAAGTCAGGAATGACCATGCCTGTGTTGCTCTTCCACTGACATGTTAAATCTTTAGGAAGTTAGTTTCTGTCACGGCCTTTTTTTACTTGTGTAATCATGATAAATATGGTGGCTTCCTAAATCTAGTACAGTATAATTTACCAGTGAAAAGGACTGTGAGTTACATTACACATTTACTCCATCATTTTTCTTTCGTTGAACCTAATAATTTGGTGTCTGTATTTTATTTTTACTTTTCTTCAGGCCCTTGTAAAACTTTTCTCAGGGCGTAAACCCATGTTATACAGTTTCCAGACATCTTTACCACGATTGCCAGTGCCAGCTGTTAAAGACACAGTTAATAGGGTATGTACATTCACCAGTTTATTTTCTTCAGTAACACAGAATCCATACTTAGATGCTTTTTGGGGTGTTTTTGCCATGCATCATGAAAAATTGGATAGTGGTATCAATATGGTGTAACAGAGTCAAACTTCTGCATGGAAATTAAAATGAGGGCTGTGACAAACCAGTGAAATTGGTGACAGTTTGAAGCCAGTGTGATTCACATTGGATTACATGATGCCTATTGTTGTAAGGCTGTGCCACAGAGTGTGATTTCCAGGGTTTTTGAAGTACATCACTTTTGTTATCCTCCCCAGCTGTACAGTGTTATTAAAAGTGTGTTGTATATAACACAAAACCTTGTAGCAAAGTTGTATAAATATGACAGTATGTCCCAGAAACTGAAGGTTTGCTTTTTAGAGGAATAAAAAATAAATCTGCCTGCTACTGAAGAAGCAGCATGTTCTTACCCTTTGGAGTGGAAAATCTTAGGAAAGTTATCTCTTCCACTTGTGTTTTGCTGACAAATGTCTGAAAAAATATTTTATTTTTTGAAGTTTGCAGCAGACATTTAGAAGAGCATATACTCTTATTTTTCAAACATGGTATTTACAGCCTTATGGATTGAGACAGGATAATCTTTATTTACTCTTAAAGTGCTTTATGTAGGAATGGTGAGAAGCTATGTATTAATTCCTGTACTGATGCTGATTCTTTTGTTGTGTTCTAGTATCTGGAGTCTGTTAGACCACTTATGGATGATGAAAAGTTCAAAAGAATGGAGGGTCTTGCCAAAGATTTTGCATTTAATTTGGGACCAAGGCTTCAGTGGTATTTGAAGCTAAAATCCTGGTGGGCTACCAATTATGTAAGTAGATAAATAGGGGGTTCAGTTGTTCAAATTACATTATTTGTTCCCTGGTGCTCTTTTCTGCTTAAATTCCATTATTTCTTAAACGTAAAAGAAGGAAATTGAAACTGCTTAATATTTTTTTTAAAGTACATGTGACTTTGCATGTAAATAATTTGTGTGATTTGGTAAACAGTGGGCTGAGCAAAGGTGAATGAAACTTGAAACAAATGAATCCTTATTTTGCATTTTGTTATTCTGGAGAATTTTGTTGTCAGGATTGCTTTTGGGGTTTGTTAATTTGCTTGTTGAGCTTGATAACTCAATAATGGGCCTGGCTACCCAGGTAGTTTAGAAGAGTGATTTAGAACAATTTTTTTTAAATATAGAGCAGCTAAGGCATACATAAGAAAAATAAAGAACTGTATCTATTGAGTTGATGGTCTATCTTTTCTTTTTTTCTTTTTTTTTCTTACCAAAAAAATCCCAATCCAACCCTCAACACCATAGTGAGAACTGTAATGTTAATTCCTTCTTTATATATTATCTAACATACCTGTTCCCAGGTAGCCTAATCTGTCCTGGCAAAGGCAGTAGAACATTCAGGAGATTTGACACATTTTAAATATCATGTGGAGACCATGATGTCTTTGAAACCTTATCAGAGAGATGCAGCTGAATTTAATTTAGTTTTCTCACCCTTTTTTTCCCTGAAGTCTGATAGAAGTTAGTGGGGCTGGGGCTATTGCCTTTTTGAAGTAGAGAGGCAAACTGGCAGTTTCCTTTCCACTTCTGTATGGAATGTTGTCTTGTGGAGCCATCAACACAGAGGACAAACATAAATTGTAGAAATTATGCATTTGTTTACTTATTTCTTTTGTTTTCTTTCCTGCTGCAGGTTAGTGATTGGTGGGAAGAATACATCTACCTTAGAGGACGTGGACCAATTATGGTTAATAGTAACTATTTTGCAATGGTAGGTAAATCCTATAAATACCTTACTTTCCAAGCACTGTAATGTTTCTGGCAGGCATCTTACTTCATGGGGTCTTTCTGCTTAGAAACCCGTTGCCACTGAGGATGTAACCTTTGTTTTTCTTTCTTCTTGTATAATCTGCAGCCAGTGTATTCAGGTACCTTCAAGTATGTCACATACTGGAAGTGCCTCAAGTACACCTATCTTAACAGCCTTAGCACGTCTGCCACTTTGGCAAACTCATGTAGTAATGACTTAAACAGTTTTGTCCATACTGTAAAAGGCAATCTTCCAAAAGCTCCATGTTAAACATCATGGATAACACAGCTGAAGGTGGTCTGTGCTCATGCTAGCAAATGTATGTACAGGAAGTAAAATTGTAGAAGACTGAAAATAAAAAGGAAAAAAGAAATATGATGGGCTTGGATGAAATTTTATGTAGCACTGTCTTTTTTACTCACATGATGAATAATGTTTAAGTAGATTGTGAGTGCTGAAGAAGAATTTCATCAGCTCACTGCACTGGTGCACTTCATGAATTTTAAAGCCTTTTCTACATTGTCCAGAATAAACTTTTAAGAACATGGATGATAAATACTATCAGGTTTGTTTCTCTTTAATGTAGCCTGGTAATCATTAACTTATGATTCTTATCTACTTTACAGGACTTCCTTTCTTTATGTCCCACACCCCTGCAGGCAGCTAGAGCTGGTAATGTGATCCATGCCATCCTGCTCTATCGGAAAAAACTGGACAGACAAGAAATCAAGCCAGTATGTATATCAGTTTAAATGGCTTTTGATCTTTTTCCAGCACAATCTGTGAGAAGCTGACCAGTTTTCAGAATGGGAGAGGAGAGGAATGTCCTATTGTTATAATTTTTGTGGTCCAAATAATCTTGGCAATCACTTGAATTGCACAGAAACTACCAACTGTCAAAAATACAGAATTGTATGGATACAATACAGGATGGTTGGGATAACGGTCTGGAGGCCACTTGACATCAGGAGTGGGCCAGTGGGAGGTTAAGATGATAAAATCCTGTGTTGCACTAATTTCTAGGTAGCAAAGATAGGCAAATCTTTGAGCATTTGAGTTTCTGTACTATCCAATGCCTGTGTATTGTAGTAAACAAATACTGTGCAAACAATTAAGTAGGTTTTTTTTCAAGATCGTTGAAGGAATGTGATTAATTGTATGGAACTACAAGTCTGAGAAATGTGAACTTTTGTTCATACACAGCATAAATATCTTAAAAGAATGAATTAAGGGGTAATGCATGCTGCATGTGTAAGTTTTGCATCCAGACCACGAATAGAGATCTCCTTGGGTTTCAGGTGCTAGCTACTAACTTCAGTCTTACCTCCTGAAGGGTGAGTTTTTGTTAGAAGGGGAAAAAATAATGTTTCTGGAATGTCCATGGAATATTCCACATGTAGTTCAAGGAAAGACCATGAACAGGGAGGAAAAAACTCAACACTGCATTAATGTATTATAAATCTTACTATTCTGGAGCCTTTGTTTAACCAGATCTTGGGTTTTTTTCTTTACTTTTTAATTTTCTAGTCGTATATGCAAAATTACATTTTAGTGTACACTTGCTTCACAGATTCTTCTGATGGGATCTACTGTTCCACTCTGCTCAGCTCAGTGGGAAAGGATGTTTAATACTTCCCGTATCCCGGGGGAGGAGTCAGGTAAGCAAGGCCAGCCAAGGAGAATAAGCACCTTGATGGATTTTAGGGCTCGATGTCTTTTCTACTAAAAATCTGGTTTTCCAGTTAAAGATCTCACTGGCACAAGTGTACATCAGTACTGTGTTCCAAGACTCAGGATGTAATGGATTGCTGTAGAGTGCCTAGATGTTTTTCATTTTAGGGAGATTTTGAAGCTTTTTTAGTGGTTTTTCTCCTTAAATTAAAAAACCAACTTCAAAATAATATTGTCTGCCCCGTTTTTTAATTTATAAATAACCTTTACTTTTATTTTTCCAAGTTCAAGATGATAATTTTTGAGGTTTTAATATTAAAAGCAGCATTTTTGTTGCCTTTTTTTTTTGTTTTTCCTAAGTTTTGTCACTGTAAAAGGAGTCAGATTGCATCTAGAAGAACTTACCATTTGTAATCAGCAGGTGGAAAAAAATATTATTCACTTCCTTACTATCTGAGAACTTCACAGCAGATTTTAGTGGAGACATGTGCTGTTGTGTTTTCCTACAAAAGCTTAAGCTGTATCTAGGCTTCTCTGATCATATCATATGCTGAAGAGCCTCTTGGAACTGATATCACACCTTTACCCAACAGTTCATCATTGTGGCAGCATCACAGTGAAATACAAGCAGAAGTTACTGTTTAGTCACCTCCATTGGGAATACATGTATGGGCTGCCACTTGAAGACAGGCTGTTTTGGTTTTATTTTCTGGGCTGCCACTTGAAGACAGGTTGTTTTGATTTTATTTTCTGTGCTATAATGTTTCAAACTGCCTTCAGACTTGTTACTCCCACTCAAAACAAAGAACTCAAAACAAAGAGTTTCTAAACAGACAAAGGGATCTGCCCACTCTTCCCTGGGGGAGGGATGACATTTGCTCTGCTGTAAGAAGTTGGATAAGGGGGAGAAATGGCATTGAGTAGTGGATAAAGCAGTAGGTGCATGTGTCAGATAAGGACTTTGCTCTCAGTTCTGCTGCTGGCCTTTGCTAGATTGTTGAGGAATTTTTTTTCCAGCTCTGCCTCAGACAGCTTTATGTGCAGGTGAAGGAAAGGACATCCCTGGTGTCATTACTCCATGTCATAACCAGGAGCTTAAATAGACGAGCAGGTTTTTAAATCTCTATGGGACAACTTTAGTCTATGAGCTATTATTTAGAATACTGCAATACTTCAAGTTCTGAGAGTGTAATCATTGCCCCTTCCCTGTTGTCAGTAAAATAAAAAGTATAAACAGTTTTCATTTAGCCTCAGGTTTTGTTTTCTTCAGTCTGAAATGAGTTTTGCACAGAAGTGTAGAAGTGGCTCCTTTTAACTAGCACCCAAAAATACATCCTGTGTATCTTAGTGGTTCTCCTCAGTTTCTCTTGTTTAAAGTCTTTCAAATTAAACTACAGTCAATATAATAATTACCGTGTTTTCCTCCTAAGATTTTCACATTTCCTATTATACTTTTTCCATTTTTCTTTGTTTCTCTTTTTCTAAAGAAAAAACAATTGTGTCATTCTGTATATGTCTTTTCTAAAGGAAGAACAATTGTGTCATTCTTAGACATTGCATATGTCTAAGTGAGTTCCAAAAACATTTTTTATACATTCTCATGAGCAGCTTACTCCTTGTCCCCTGATTTCAATTACTTTATGTATATTATGGTTCCTAAAGAAAAAAAAAATTGTCTTTGACAAAACATGCTATGAAGTGAACGACTTCACCTGTTGGTTGATACAATACCTTCATGACTAAATTTAGGCTTATCCCAGTTAAGCTAAGTGAATAGTAAAATGAGGAAAAAATGTGGCCTAGTTTTCTGCTTCATATAACATTACACGTTTTGGCCATATATGGAATATTCACTCTGCATCTGCCAGGACAAATGTAAACAAAAGCTGATGGTACAAATTTTGAGTTTCTTAGGACTCTCCGTGAGTTGTCTAGCACCTGAATGCAAATGATTTAAAAACACCTTTCCTGATACTCATCTAGATGTTCTTTGCTGACTGCTTCACCAGGCTACACAACTAGTGCTCATTTTTCAGATAGAGAAATACAGATTTAGTTGCATGATAATGTCCTCCAGTGTGCAAACTGGTGGTGCTATATATGCAAATGGTTGTCAGATCTGGATATTTGACTGTTTCATGCAGGAATCTTTGTGATGAAATGCCATGGGGTGCTGAAATAACTTGTGCATGCAATGGGCATCTGGTGTTATTTAGTGCATTAGTGTTTTGAGAGTTCAGCTTTGTGTTCACATAAGTGGTTACAATTCTAGATACCCTCCAGCACGTGAAAGACAGCAAACACATTGTTGTGTATCACAAGGGCCGTTACTTCAAAGTGTGGCTGTACCATGATGGCAGATTGCTGAGACCCCGAGAGATTGAACAGCAAATACAGAGAATTCTTGATGATGATTCAGAACCTCAGCCTGGTGAAGAGAAACTTGCAGCTCTTACTGCAGGAGATAGGTATGGTGATTATGACTTTTTAAATAAGTTTAGTATTTAGAAATCGTTGCATAACATAATCATTGAATATTGGCTTTAGAATTTTGAAATAGTCTGTTGTTTAAACCTTGGTCACTGATTTTGTAGCAGTGCTTCAGTCACTTGTAATTGTGTGGAATTAAAAAAAATATTGCAGTGGCAATCCTATATGCCGATTATTTTTACTGTTGTCTTCTTCCTTGTAATAGATACTTCCTTTTGTTTAGTTTTAAGTACTTTCTTTTGTTTAGTTTTAAGTGTAGATGATTAATGCCATAGGTATTGCATGTGCAGAGATATTGAATTTCTGAGGATGAGGTTTTGCACCTGTGTGATGATGAGTTGAATTGGTTCTGAGGATTGCACTATAAAAGTATTGTCAGAGCTTTTCACAGCTCTCATAGTTTAAATTCAAGGAAAGTAGATGTGTCAAATTCCACAGAAGTAGGAGGAATGTCTCACAGTGATTTTAAAGGTAAACAAACATTGACAAATTTATGTATTCTGGATAGAAACCAATTTTTTTTTCTTTCTTTCTTTCTTTTTTTTTTTTTTTTTGCAGAGTACCATGGGCTAAGGCTCGACAGGCTTATTTTAGCTGTGGAAAGAACAAACAGTCCTTAGATGCTGTTGAAAAAGCAGCATTTTTTGTGACATTGGATGATGTGGAGCAGGGGTACAAGGAAGAAGACCCAGTGAGGTCACTGGATGCATATGCAAAATCACTGATACATGGCAGATGTTATGACAGGTGCAGTATGGACACTGTGAAAAATGCCTTCCTTTTTTTAGAATTTGATCAATTCTTATGAATTAATGATGACTTTTAAGTTGATAAATTCCATAGAATCACAGGAGGGTTTGGGTTAGAAGGGCCCTTCATCTAGTTCCAACCCCTTTGCAACAGAGGGGCACAACTTTCACTGCATCTGACTGCTCAAAGCCCAGTCTAACCTGACTTGGAACATTTGCAAAGACAAGGCATCCACATCTTCTCTGGGCAGTGTTTCAGTGTCTCTCCAACCCACTTTAAAAAATATTTCTCCATTATAACGCATCTAAATTCACCCTCTTTCAGTTTATATCTGTTGCCCCATGTTGTGTCACTATGAACCGTGATAAAAAGTCTTTCTCAGCTTTTCTTATAAGCCCTCTTTATATATTGAAAGGCTGCAAGAAGGTTTTCCCAGAGCCTTCTCCAGACTGAACAACAAGCCCAGCACTCACCCTTTATTCACAGGAGAAGTATTCCAGCACTCTTGCCATTTTCGTGAGTCTGCTCTGACCCAGTCTAACAGTTCCATGTCCTCCTTGTGCTGAGCACCCCAGAGCTGGACACAGCTCTCTAGGTGGGATCTTACCAGAGTGCAGTAAAGAGGCAGAATCCCCTCCCTCACTCTTCTGGCCACGCTGCTTCTTAAGCAGCCCAGGACATGATTGGCTTTCTGGGCTCTGAGTACACCTTGCCAGCTCATGATGAATTTTTCATCCCCGAGTCCTTCTCTGCAGAGCTGTTAGATCCATTCATTCATCAGTCTGTTGATATTGGGCATTGCCTTGATCCAGGTGCAGGGTCTTGTAATTAGCCTTGTTAAACTCCACAAGGTTCAAATTTCTGTCTGTTTATTTAAGTGTTCTTAAATAAAAAAGGTTAAGTTCAGTACATTTGAATGTGAATTTTAGAGAGGAAGTTACAATACAAAAATGCTTTTGAAATATACAAAACTGTAAAGAAATCTTGATTTCTTTTGTAGGTGGTTTGATAAAACATTCACTCTTATAATATTTAAAAATGGCAAAATGGGTCTGAATGCAGAGCACTCCTGGGCAGATGCTCCTATTGTTGGACACCTGTGGGAGGTAGGTGTTTGGTACAAAGAGCTAATGCAGAAGATAATGTGATACAGTCTCAAAGCAGCCCTGAAGGACAGCAGCTACTTTAAATCCCTTGCATGCACGATGCTGATGAGTGACTAGAGGCCCATGTCTACAGCAGCTGTAGAATTTGAAAAAGATCCCAACCAAACCCTTGCTTAAGAAGCTGCTATTTCTTGAAGGACAGCATTTTAGTGAGCTTAGATGCCTTCGCAGAAAAATGGTACAGCTCCCCATCAAACTTTACTGAAATGTTTTAAATCCACAGATTATTGCCTCTTTGATCTGGCATTGTATTTTTTGTATGTGCTCCTAAAGCTCTTAAGCTTTCTTATGCTATAAAACTCCCATGCTTATTTTCTAAATTTAAAAAATTGTACACAGTTTAACTTTTTGTCTAAGCTTTGTTTTCTAAGATGCAGACTGATATGCTGTTGACATTATCTCTTGTATTTATTTGCAATGAATACAACAAATTCACTTTTCCATGTCTGTTCATCATATGCTTAGTTTAAATCTTGAAATCCTATTTGATTTTTTAACTTTTTCCTTTTGAAGCTTAAACCTACAAACAGTTACGAGACTCAATCAAAACTATTTCAAAAACATTTGTTAATTTTGATTTTGTATGTATTTGTGCAAATGGGTCTTGGGTGTAACTGGTTCCCCAAGTAATTTCCAAATTTTTTTCTAGAAGTGTTTTCATGTGTATAAGAACAACAACAACAAAAAAGTCTCATTGCATTCTCTACCCAGGGAAGAAAGAAGACCAAACTGATTTGAGAGTGACATGACAGTGCATTGTATCTCAGTGGAAGAGGGACATTTTTTTTGCTTTTAATGAATGATATTATATGATTAATTCATGTATCTGTACTTAATATTAGTTGGTATATTTTCTGCTAAGAATTAAGATGACTGAAACAAGATTTAATTTTCTAGAAAGTTATCTGTTGTTAGCTCTTTATGGGTTGTCTATTTTTAGAATAGAATGGACTAAGCATTATTTCATAGATGTCATGTTCTGACCACTAAGTGAAATGAGAAAATGGAGAGAAAGTGAAATTAAAATAAGAGATTAGAAATAAATCATCAAGCTTTTTCTTTCCATATTGAGCAGATTTAAATCTTTTGGTAATTCTTTGTGTTTGTATGTGGGTTTGTTGTTTCTGGACTTTTTTTTAACATTGAGGATGCTTGATACCTTGTAAGACAGGGCCTTTTATGTCTGTTCAAGTTGTGTTGTTCATTTTGGAAACATTCATTCCCAAGAGCTCTAGTGCACATATAAAATAAACTGCAATTTTGAAAGGGATGCAAATCTTAAAAATAATTGAGTTCTTGCAGGGATTTGAACTTGCTCTGAAATAAATTATTGATAAATAAGTTTTGACAAATAACAATGTTGAGGAAATTCTCTAGAATTTCTAAATTTCTCTAGAATGTTCTAAATTGAACAAAGATTATGAAATCTACGACTGAGTTTAATTTTTTACTTCTGCTTAGTTTCAGGTGGATTTTGAATTGAAAAGTTTTTGATTAAATCAGTAGAATCTTACAAAATGCATCAGTGTAATTGAAAAAGTGTTTGGTGCACATCTGGCGTTCTTGTAAAACTGGGGGCTTCGTTTGCAGTTGTTTTCAGTATTTGGAAATGGATTGTGTATTTTATTTCACTGTGTAGTGAAAATAGGTTATATTGCTTTCCCAATGAAATCCTAATTCTGTGGCAGTAAGTAATGTGTTGCAATTCTGAAGAGTTATCATTTTTTGCAGAATGTGATGGCAACTGAGTATCTTGAACTGGGCTATTCAGTAGATGGGCATTGCAGAGGAGATACCAATCCAAATATTCCTGTTCCTACCAAACTGCAATGGGAAATTCCAGAAGAAGTAAGTACATAAGATTTAGTGGTATGAGGAAGAAACTTCTCTTTTCCCCACCAGTCAAATAATTTATGTAATTATTGATAACCCTATAAATTAGCTTTAAGTTCCTGAGTCCTGTAGGTTGTGTAGCCATTGCTCAGCTTACTTCAGGGGGTTTTAATGTCAGTCTTTAAAAATTCTCACTGGGAAATGCCAACATTTTTCTAGAAGCTTTCTTGGTTAGCAGTATGTGAAAAAATCAGTGGCCACCTCTTTTAAATAGTGACTGTATTTAAATAAACTTTTACTTGCTGGGATTTCATTACTGTTGTCACAACAAATACTCTTGTCTCAGAGTTCCTTTAGAATGGCTGTCTTTTTTTTGTGTTCATAGTTCTGTATATATGCCTTATAGCGTTTGATTTTTTCCCTGAGTTTCTAGAAAAACTGCCACCACCTATTTGGATTTTAATTTTGAATAAAAAGCTAGTGGTTGGTGATGTATTTAATTAAGCATGTATGGGAACCCACACTACTATTACCTTTCTGTAACTGTAGGCCATTCTTTCATACTCTCCTGATCTGAACACTTTTAATGGTGGTGGGTTTTTTAAGAGTTATTTTTGGATGTGTACTGGCTTAAAACGTTTTTTTTAGCTTTTGAATTTTAACTTTCTAGCAAAGATAGCTTCTCATCTTTCTCTAAAGGGAAATTATTTAGGTAATGATGTTCCTGGCATGCATAAAGGCAAGCATTTCCTGTTTATCAGTTAAAAATACTTGCACTTTTTCAGTAGTTCTCCCAAATGCTGTGAATGCATGTTTGTGTACTATACATACAGGTGTTTGTTTGTTTGTTTGTTTGTTTAAGTGTCAAGAAGTGATTGAGAAGTCTCTGAGTACTGCTGTAGCTCTAGCAGATGATGTGGACTTCTGTTCATTTTGTTTTGATACTTTTGGGAAAGGACTAATAAAGAAAGTGAAAACCAGCCCTGATGCCTTTGTGCAACTTGCCCTGCAGCTTGCTCACTATCGGGTAAGAACAGACTGTTTCTGGCTTGCTCATTAAGCTGGGTGTAACAGGTTTGTGACTAAAACGTGACTGTGCAAGGTTGTTAAAGACATTCAATTGATGTAAATTGATACAAACCCTAAGCAGATTACTAGCAGGAAATCAATTCTATAATGGTTCACATATTGATACATTTCTAAATTTTTCTCTTCTGCTTAGTTGGTTTGTCCCTAGGCATTTTGGACTAGAAAGAAGGTCTGGAACTTCTAGTAGCTTTGCTTGTAATCTAAACAGTGTTAAACCTACCTTTTAGATTAGAGTCACACATGATGCAGTAGTCATGGACACTCCCTAAGAGGATTAAAAGAAATGCTTATCTGTATTTTCTTCTGTTAGTTCACCTTTCCTGTAATGTGCTGTTAGAAAGGACCGGTGTAGCAACATTCAGCTTCTCTTATAAACTGAAGAAGGTTGAATATAAAATGCAGAGGGTAATCCTTGCTAGTCTGGTAGTTCTCTTACTGTTTATCAAATCCTGCTGCTAGTCTTATTTTTTGCCTTTATTATCTTCAGATAAGTGGGCTAATGGTGGGCTACTGAAAGCTTAAATATTGAGTTTAATTTGTGGAGTGATTCATATCCTGAGTGCTTAGCTTGGACTGTTGATGAAGAAAGAGGGGCCAAGTCTACCTAAACGTTTAAGTTGTTATTTTTCCCCTTTTCCAAGGATATGGGGAAGTTTTCTTTAACGTATGAAGCGTCCATGACGCGCTTGTTCCGGGAGGGCAGGACGGAAACGGTTCGTTCGTGCACTGTGGAGTCCTGTCGTTTTGTTCAAGCCATGGAGGACCCAACTGAAAGTGTAAGTTTGGTGCCTTATGCAATTGGGATTGGGTATTAGGAATAAATTCTTTGCTATGAGGGGGGTGAGGCACTGGGACAGGTTGTCCAGAGAAGCTGTGGATGCCCCATCCCTGGCAGTGTTCGAGGCCAGGCTGGCTGGAGCCCTGAGCAATCTGGTGTAGTAGAAGATGTCCCTGCCATGGCAGGGAGGTTGGAATGAGATGATCTTAAAGGTCCTTTCTGACCCAGCCGACCTATGATTCTGTGATAATTCATAAGGCACGTGAGTTGCCACTACACAAGCATGTAAGTCACCAGATAGTTTTTAAGCATTTAGAGTGAGGCTTTTTTTTTTTTAGGAAGGAAGAGCTGCATAAGGTAATTGTCTACATTTTCTAGTAATAAAGCAGAAAATCTGGGCCATACCAAAAAAGAATTAACCAACTATACCCTTATTTACTTGTTTCTGAGCTCCAGGAAACTGATTACTTGTGGAATTTTTGTGATTTGTAAAACTCAGACATAGATTTGTCTAATCTCATAGCAGTTAAGCCTTCCTTTCTGACAGAGAAGGAAGAATAATTCATAGAAAGGAAGTAGCTGCTCTTATATGTTGATTTTGATGACCAGCATTTATGGACCTCTGTACCTTCAGTGTTGGCAGTTTGGCTTCTAAAATAGCTCTGGCAGTTTGAGCTTTTCTTAAATCACGTTGAGATTTGCTCCCTGTAACTCTTTAAGACAAGTATCTATAGAAACTATAAATAATGTGGTAAACTTGAGTTGTAGTTGTGTTTGATTGTAGGGTTAGATAACATTTAAAATACAAACTAGTTTTCATTGTGCAGTTTATAGTAGGTAATTGCTGACACTTTCTAATACCGGAAATTAAATACATGAGGTTGAAAAGCCAGAGGATACTATTTGAGGTCAGTTGTCTTGTACTTGACCTTTAAGTGCTCAAGGCTTGAGAGTCATTGCTGTGACTTATTTTCTGCACCTCCATCCTTAATGAAGTTCATTTAACCGAGTTTCCTTAACCTTTTTTATTTGTTAGAGAGAAAACACGCTGAAGTTCTTTGCGCAGGCAGCTGCCAAACATCAGCACTTGTATCGCCTTGCCATGACGGGGGCTGGCATCGACCGCCACCTCTTCTGCCTTTACGTCGTGTCCAAGTACCTCGCTGTAGATTCTCCTTTCCTCAAGGAAGTAGGTGCCTTTTATTGGTAACTCTCCATTACCATAAATATTCCTTTGGTTAGTGTTTGGTGGTGTCTGATTAAGATACTTGTACAGCTTTGGCTTTCCTAAGAAAAGGTAAAAGTTTAACGTCTGCGATAAATTCAGCTAGTTTCATTTTCCTTTATATATACATTTATTGATTGACCTAGAATGCTTTCAGTGGGCTTTTTAGCATAACACATGTTGCTTAGAACTGCAAGAAATATATAGTCAGTGTTGGAAAAAAATTTTTTTGCTAGTGGTTTTGCTTATTTTTAAGGGAGTACAAGAAAGGCCTTGTTTTTTTTTTCTGAGAATTTTTTTGTGAAACTGACAAATTCAATTCCTTTTAAGTTACTAAGAGTTTAAGGAGCTGTATATGGCAATAATGTGATTGTTTATTACTTTGACAAGTTTTTAATTAAACTAGATTTTAAGGTTGGATATTGTAAAAATACTAACACAGCACATGTTCATTTTTCTGATTAAGAAAAGGTGTGTTCCACTTTGCCTCAAAATTAGGCTACTCACATTGGTCTGCTTGCTCTCCTAAATGTGGCTAAGTCAAGAATAAAACAACTTTCTACATTTTCCACAAACTGTCAAGATGTGCTATTAAGAGATTTTACAAGCTTCTAAATTGATGTAGGATCTTCCTGGGATTTGAATGTGACTAATAATGATCTTGTTAAAACAAGACCTTTTGTGTGTAAGTTACAAGGCTGTAGACCAGATAATCTTGTTTGAAGTAGTATTTCTATTGAAATTCTATTTTATTCTCTTTGAGGAATTGACTTCACTTCCTCATATGTTAATGGTTTTCATATCAGGACAAGTTCAACTGTTTCATTTAAGCTTATTTTTTCATTCCATTAAAATGGGAGTTATCCTTAATATTGCTTTATAAAGTATTTTCTAACAGTTTGTAAAGTAATATTACACTTGTTATAGCAGTTATTATCTTGACTAGTTTTTGAGAATGTTGCTTGTTCTTAAACAGTGTTTTCTATTTGTTTGCATCACTTTCATATCTAATAAAGGTTTTGTCAGAACCTTGGAGGCTGTCCACGAGTCAGACACCACAGCAGTACGTTGATCTGAAGAAGAACCCGGAGATGTTATCCTGTGGTGGAGGGTTTGGACCGGTATGTTTCTTAAATACAAATACCCACTAAACCAGAGTTGGATTTTCAAGACACCAGTCAAAAAAATTCAGATCTGTAATCCCTCATTGTTGCATATCAGAGGTGAAGCTCATGCTTTTAAATGCATGTATTTAATACTTTTCCATGATGTGGCTGTGCTCAGAAAATTCTGTGTCACCTTTTTGTGGTATCCCACTACAAGAATGGATTATTCTTAAGGAAATACACAGTTGAGAAATGTGGTACAGAGCTCCATGCCAAAGAGATCTGATGAAGTTAGGGTTCTTTCTTATCACATTGTCTATGCCCAGACCTTCTGTACATCAGGCTGTTATTACAGTGACAAATGCCTTATTACTTAAACTAGATTTTAAGGTTGGGATTTGTAAAAGTACTTGACTTGTTCTTTATATTTCCTGCTTGATTAATAAATGCATTCATTCATACATTATTCCAGATTAAGCTGCTCACACTGTTCTGCTTGCCCTCCTAAGTGTGAGTAATGGCCAAGTCAAGAATACAGCCATCTTCTATGGCTTCTGTAGACTTCCAAGAAACCAGTGTATTGTTAAAGATTTGACAAGCTGCTTACTTGCTGTGATATTTTATTGGTGTTTGAGCTTGGCTGCTGATGAGAATATTGATGTCAACAAGACCTCTTAAGCAGCCTTTATGGGGCTATTATATGAGATTAATTTGTTTTCAAAAAGCATTTCTAGAAGGAACAATGAGAGGTGTCACAGGACTGCTCTTTGCCCCACAGAAATTAGGGTGAGAAGTCCAGTGTATTTTAGCTGGTTTGTCAAGCTGGAGGATGGGGGTGGGAGGTGGGCTGTGTTAAATTGTTGTTGTTTGTGTACTCATGTTTCTTATACAGTTTTCAGTAGTTTTTGAAGTTGGAATGAATTTGGCTTGCAGTATCAAGAGGCCTCACTATGGCCGTACTGCTCATTCTTGAGAAACTGGCTTCCTCAAGCGGGTTATGAAGTCAGTATTCCAAATGCCCACAAGGCAATAGAAAAGGTTTTTGGCTGCAGGAATTTCTAACACTGTTTCCCCTTTGTTTTTGTTTACAAAAATTGTGCTTTGGTTTGCTGAAGTAGCCCAGAGATTCAGTACATCAGCTTTCTATGCATGTTTTTTTTTTGTTGGTTTTGAAGGGGTTTTTTAAGCATTCATTAGAGTTTCTCTCTGTAGCACTGACAGTGGGAAGAGTGGGAAGACTGTCAGACTGCTTAGCAGCAGTGGCAGCAAAGGGATGGAAGGTTGTGATCCTTTGAGTTAGGAAAGACATGAAGAGGGGTGACATCAGGATAACCTGTGTTTACCAGGCATAGTTTGAATATAACATCAGACTGAAACTTGGGACAGTTAATGCTACTGATGTTGAAATTGGGCAAGACCTCTGTTCGTGATACAGGTGTTCAGAATCACGTTTGCTGTAGAGTCAGAAGAAAAGTTGCATTTGGCAAGTTTTCATAATACAAGGCTTTTACACTGTGCTTGTTTACAATTGCAGAATGAACCCAGGAGACTGGTTGTTTAGGTATATAACTGAACTATTTTATTCCTTGCTGCTTAAGCACTGAAGCTGTATAGCTGCTTAGGACCAGGCCTTGATAAGAGCAGTTCTTTGAATAAGTATTTTATTTCAAACTATTAAAGCTGGGAAATATTACAGACAAATATTCAGAAAATGGTTATTCCATGCACCTCAGATGAGTCTAGAACTATTCCTTAAGTGAAGCCAGTCTTCAGAAGTTAGGCATTAAATGTAGAAGTTGAAGTTTTACATGAGGAAATTGCAACTGATTTTAAAAACTGTAGCAACTTCTTAATTGTGCATAAGTTGATTGAGAATGAAGGAGAAAGAAAAAGTTTGAAATGTGTTTTTATCTGCTTTCTTCCCCTAGGTGGCTGATGATGGTTATGGTGTTTCTTACATGATCTTGGGTGAAAATTTCATCCACTTCCATGTCTCCAGCAAAATATCTTGTTCTGAGACGGTAAGAGTCAGTCCTTTCCTATGGTTTAATAAATCTGTTCTGCCGTGTGCTCATAGAACTATTTTACTCATTGTTTAAAATGTATAGTAGAACTTGCAGTAATACTGTTAAGTGTTCTTTCTTTCTCAATATATGCTGTTTTGCTGGAGTTTTCTGTCTCCAGTTGTATAAATTTAATACTTTCATGAACCAAGGATACCGTATTCTATTTCACTTACACATTCAAGCATAAAGAAAACACGTGGCACAGGCTCATCTTTACACACGTAGCTCCCTGCAACTCATGTGAAATGATCATATGTGTTCCCTAAACAGACAGGCATATCTTGGTTTTTCTTTTTACAGTTTTGATTGGTTTGTCTCAGGCTGCAGCTATAAAGACAGAGCAAAATGTATGCTCTCTGTTTGTGCCTTCCTGGTTTGAATAATTCTGATTGAAGATGACCCATAAATTTTAATCTGTGCTTAAGAAACATAACTAATCAAAAATCTATTAAAATAACAGCCATTATTAGAGTATAGTAGGTGTCATGTGTTGAATATTGTGCTGTTGTGGAGGCCTGCTTTGAGTTCAATTCATCCTTCCCTTTATATTTTTATGGCCTTACTGAATATGCTGGGTTTATTCAGAGTTACATAGCTGACCTAGTTTTCCTCTTTTGACCTTAACTTTTCCAGGAGATCATGGTGCTTCAGGTTAATCATTAAAGATTAGGAAATACAACTTTGGTTTTTTTTTCATAGTTGAAATTGTTCTTCAGATGCCTGTTAGCTTGTACTTTAAATTTCACCCTGTTTTTTTTATTTATTAGTCAAGTCAAAGGTCCATACAGAAAAGGCAGTATTTTATGTGTGCGGCCTTGATATTAGTAAGGTCATTGTAGTAGATCCTCTAATGTAGCTAATAATTTACATTTGTAGTTTTAATTTCTTTCTTGTGCCATTCATCTAGCACTTTAAAAAACCAGAACAAGTTCCTGGTTTGTTTACACTTAGAAAGTTGATTTTTTTCATTTTGAATATTTTTTCAATGGCAAATGATTCAGCATTTCTGATAGGAGCTCAAAAATAATTTTTCTGCTTTTTCAGTACTTCTTGGTCATTAGTCATACACTCACTGAACATTCCTTTGTTTTCTGAAAATCAGCTTTTGCAAAATCTTGTAGGAAAGGCAATATCAAAACCCAGCAATTTTGAAGTAGCAGAAAGCTATGCATGCATCTGATTTCAAGAAGATGTTGATCTCATTTCTGACTGTAGGAAGGTAAATGCATAATGAAGAACTCATTGGTCAGTAATAGCATAAACCTGGGTTAATCTGTATAGCGTTAAAATTTCTGTTATTATAATCCCCATTGTATGGTAAAGTACATGCCTGAATTCCTTATGCTTCAAAACTACAATATATTAGAAAGTTTCTTCTTTTGCCTGAAAAGTAACTGCTGATAGACACTACAAGTATTTGGTTTTGGTTTTTGCTTGTTTTTAAAGGATTCTCATCGCTATGGAAAGAACATCCAAAAAGCACTGGTTGACATCATGGCTTTATTTAACCTTGGTAAAAACTGTACAAAGTGATCTGCTTTCTTAGTGCCAAGCAATCTCCTCTTGATGGAATGAGAACTCTTCTGCATAGTGAGCAAGAGCAAGGCTTGTTCAAGAGTAGCTGGAGAAGAAACTGAGTCCACACCTTGATCACCTATTAAAGCCTTAGCAGTATACTAAATGTGTCTTTTTTTGTTGTGGTTTGTTTTGGGGTTTTTTTTGGTTTTTTTTTTTTTTTTTTTTTGTCAGTAGTATGGAAGAGCTTATTTCAACAAAGGATGACTTTCAAAATCTTCTATGTTTCTAGGGAGGAAGTACAGTATCATTGCATGAAGTTCATGTATATCCTAACTTCTGCAGTTTTCTCTTGATTTGCGTACACTTTCTCTTTTTTTTTTAACTTTAAATTAGTTAACTTGTTTCCAGAATCAAAGGGATAAAACACACTGACTTAAATACTAAAAAGTTAGATTTGCCATGTATTAATAGCAGAATCTCTTTCAGTGTATCTGCTGCTTTATGTAACTGAGTGACAGAACTTGGGGTCATTTGCCTTCCTTGGTTTCTTTTTAGAGGTAAATTCTGTAAAACATACCAAAAAATTCCTTCTGTAACCCACCTTAGCACACTAAGTTGTAGAAAATTTATGGTTGTGGGAAAAAAAAAAAAAAGAAACCCAACCATTGGATAGTACAATGTGTCCCCTCATTAGCAGGTATCACATTTTTCTTACTGCTTACAGGCTGTTCATGACGTTGATTTTATTTCTGTATAAATAAATGGACCTGTGTGCTTGTTCATGCAAGTGCCTTAGAAAAACAAAGATCCTTAGCCCAGGAAAAAGGCATATGCTGGCAGTTGTTCCAGTGGCAAAAGAGATGAAGTTGTAGTAATGCAGATCTGGTTTTCAAATTACAGATTAGGATGAAGTGGCATAAGCAGGCATGAATATGTTTGCAAATGGTGCAGTCAGGTTTAAAGTTCTAATGAAATGCTCCTGTCTTAAATAACAAAGGTTGGCCCTTAGGAAGGGCAAGACTTAACTTTTTTGGGATTAACAGATATTCATGTGTTTGCTTTGGTGAATGGAATTGGTGGTCACTCGGGTCTCTGGGAAATGTTAATTGAGTTGGATGCAACGTGTTGGAAAGTCTGCGAAGCAAGGCTGCCTGTGTAGGCTGATGGATTGCAGTTTGCCTGCTTTCAGCCTGGAAGGAGCACTACTGACTGCACTGCCAACCATCTGCATGAGAAGGGCAAACTGCTAAAGCCATGGGAAACAGCTCCGGAGTGGGAAAATCATGGCCTGCTCAGCCCCCTCCTGGGAGGTGCTCTTGGTCAAGCAGTTTCTAAAGGATACCAGGAGGGAGGGGAAAGCTTTTGCACTCAAAAAGGAGCATGGTGTTTCCAAGTGCAGAAATAAAATGGCTGCTACCAAATGGAGTAACTTTTCCATGATGCTTCTCTTCCCCTGGCTTTATAGGTGTGGTACCTTTTTCACATCCTGCAGTGCAGTAAAGCATACTTGTTAGCACAACCTTTTTATGATTATTATTATTTTATATAAGGTACATGATGGTTACTAATACAGTGAATGATACACCTGAGCTCTGCTGAGTTTAAAGACCCTTGGGGTGGATATAAAACTTCTCATTAGACTTTGAATGTTTTCTGGCCAGTATTTCTAACTTTCTATGCCTCATGTTTATTTTTACTCTGATCTAGCTGTTAAAACACCTGTGTATGTATGCTCGAGATTGTAACCCTCAAAAATCCAAGATGCATCCTTAAGTGACTGCTTGCTTACATAAATGTGGGAATCCTCACAGGAACTGATCAAAGGCACTCATTATTTGATTAGTGTGTGGGAAAGGACACTTTGAAATAAGCCTTACTGCATCTGGCAGGCCTGGCACTTACCAAGCTACTGCAACAATTTTATAGTGATCTGTTTTTGGAGCTGCAGAAGTAATGCACTGGGGTTTTTGGGGGTTGTTTTTGGTGTTGACTTTTTTTTTTTTTTAATTGACCACTGACCAGTCTGTGTTTAAATTAAGGGCATATTAGCTTGTAGAATTTTCTTTAAAAAAAAAAAAAGGTTTAGATTTGATTCTCAGGTCTTAAGTATTTCTAGTCTAATTGTAGTTAGTGCAATTTTGGGTTCTTGGAGAGTAAGTATGATTGGCACAGAAAGCTGGTTTTTATTGTAAATGTTTAAAATGTTTGGTGGTGTTAAATGTATCTTTTTAAATTTTGGAATAGATGTAGTTCCTAAACAGATAATATTTTATTTCTTTTTTTTTTTTTTTAATGTCAGCAGCATGTAAATAAAATATGCTTTTTGGATGTAAATCTTAGAAATCCACAGTGAATGTAGGTTATTAATAAATAATTTAAATCTTGATGTTCAATATTGTGTACATACAGTAAAACTGCTCGGGTGTTTTTTTGCTCAAAGCCATAGGAATGTAACTGAAATTACCTAGATTTGAATGAACCTTCTAGTACAGTGTATTTTATTGTAAAGTTAAATGTTCATATTCCAGTGAAAGTACTAATTTGATACTAAAACCTTGAATAGTTGATTCTCAATTAATGATTTAGGAGATCAAACTTAGGATTGAGGAGATGACTAAAAGTCAGGTTGGATGATAATAATTTTTTCTGTTTATTAAATAGCAGTTTGGAATTGGTGGAATTTACCTCGAATGAGCATTTTTCAAATTTATTATTTCAGCTATTTCATGGCAGAAGTTAGGAAAGCATGAAGTCCATTTACAGGGTACCATTGTTCAGGATTAATACCATTCCCAGTTGAATATTCTTTTAAAGCTTGAAGCTTTTGAGGGACTAGGGAAGTGTGTGCCTGACCTTGAAAATCATGGTTCTAATTCAGCCTTGGTACTGATTGTTTTCTCATGTAAATTGTATTAATTTAAGGTAGCATTTTTTTTTTATCTTGTTTAGTTACTTTACATCTGTTGTTGGTTATTTGCATCCAGTACTTTGTCTCTATTTTCTACTTTCTTCTGTGACTTCAAAATATGAAATAAAATTTCACAATTACCACTACTTAGAACAATGTTTAATATTTTTTTTTTCTTCTTCCCAGCTCCCTTGCTGTTGTCTCTTGAAATTCAGGACTTGTGAAACCATTGCTGTTAAATCCAGTTAGAAACAGTAGCAGTGAATTATTCAGTTTATTTTAGCAGTGAATTAAATATGTATTCTAGTTAATAGGGAAGCTACAAGGAATTAAATCTTGCAAAAGAAGCTGAACATATGGATTCACCCTTGTCTGCCATCAAATTGTGTCCACTTTCTTTTTTCTGTAGTGATGCCACATAAAAATTTCAGTGTTCTGACTTCAGCCATTCTCTCTCCAGAAGGAACAGTCATACAGATAATGAAGATGTGATCAGGTGGAACAGTTGCTTTCTTGAAAGTTGAAGAATGAATTGAAAGCTTGTTAATCCCTGTACCAGGAGCTAAAAATGAGATTTAGAAAACTCTTTTCTGACCAGCTCGCTTTCTCATTTCCTTACAGTTCATCACACTATATATGAATGGTTCATTCCTTTGCCTTTTTTCTTGAAGGTATTAGAGCAAAAATCTGATCAGGTTAAAAATAACTGTATTGAAATAAAACTTATTGCCTGTATCTACATTGCTTCCTAAACTGCTCTCTATGTCATGAGGAAGCACAGCACACACAGGTGGAGAGCTATTTGTCCAGTTCAAACAATTTAGGTTCAAATTTGAAACCAGAAAACCCAGCTGTAGTTGGTTTCTGTCTGTTTCATTTTCCCTTTGGTTGGTTTATTTTTGAAAACACAAATGCAGGTATCAAAAATGTTGCTATAGTTGTAAATGCATCTGAATCAGAACTGTACACTGAACAGAAAAAACAGAGATAATATTCAAACTGTGTAACAGTATCTAGCAGTGCTAAACGGGCCACAGCATTTATATCCCTTGTTGTGTCCTGAAAATGTATGTAGCTTCCCATTTTAACATCACTAGGTCATGTTTTTTTGTTTGGTCACTTGGCTTTTTAAAAATTTATCATTAAATACATAGTTACAAGTAAATTTCTTCAGGTGTTCATATCATTCCTTTCTCCAGTTGCAGGTAAGAATAAATGGTTTTGTTTTAAAGATATCAAACATCCAAACTGTTTCTCCCAGAAAAAAAAAAAAGTATTTCACAAAAGAATATTAATATTTCTTTCACAAGAATGTGATGTTGTAGTGACATCAGAATCTTTTATTGATGCTGCAAGAGAGTTCTTGGTTAAAACACTCGTTTTGTCTTTTTTTATAAATAAGACATGCCTTGTTTTATGTACTAGAATTCTCTCATTGATACCTGTGGTTTACCTCGGACTTGTGCTTCTGTGTATGATTAAATAGTAATATGCAGGCAAGGTTTTATGCTAATTGGAAGAATCTGTCCAACCATTGACTATCTAAAATGGGCTTTATTCTAAGTGCCAGAGGGTAAGAGGTGCTTTCAAACACTGTCCTACCTGATCTGTCCACAACAGAGAGGGAAAAAAAAATGTTGCACTGTACATTTCCTACATTGTGGAGCAAGTCAAAATAGCATCTGGAATTTTTGCCTGTTTCTGGTTCTCAAGGCTCAAGTCTAATTGGCTCCTGTCTTCCCTTGCACATTGTGATTCCAGTTCAGGTCAGTTAGGTAGGAGTCTTCTCCTAAGGCCACCTGAACCTGAACTGCCAAGTGGGACTGCCCCAAATAACCCTGGGCAGCTCATTAATTAGTATTTGAGCTTTTTCCCCATGTGCAGTGTACATAAAGGAATAGGGCTGAGGATTCAAATCTGCCTCTAACATCAGCATTCCCTACCTATGCAGGGACGTTTAATTATTCTCTTAAAATTATTGAGTTATTAAAATAGAAATTCCGAGGTATGTGCATGACAAGTTAAAGAAATTTGGGCTTTTCATGAAAGATGTTTCTGAAAGGTACTGGAATTTTGTAAACAGGATTTTTAAGGTTCTCTATTCAGGGGTCAAAGTGTCTACTGAGAGTGTGGCAAGGCTTAGTCTAGAAGTGTGATGTTTGGGAAGATAATACTGTAATCATAGAATCATAGAACATGCTGAGTTGGAAGGGATTCACCAGGATCATCAAGTTCAACTCCTGGCCCAGCCCAGGACACCCCAAGAATCCCACCATGTGCCTGAGAGCATTGTCCAAACACTTCTTAAACTCTGTTAGGTTTGTGCTGTGACCACTTCCCTGAGGAGGCTGTTCCAGTGCCCATCCATCCCTGGAGGAAGTGCTTTTTCCTAAGTGCAGCCTAAACCTCCCCTGATAGTTTTCATGATGTTCCCTCAAGGTCTGTCACCAGAGAGAAGAGATCAGCACCTGCCCCTCCTCTTCCCCTCATGGGGAGGTTGTAACTGCAGTGAGGTCTCTCCTCAGTCTCCTCCAGGCTGAACAGACCAAGTGACCTCAGCCACTCCTCTTGCAGCTTCCCCTCAAGGCCCTTCACCTTCCTCATGGCCTCCTTTGGACAGTCTAACAGCTTTGGGTCATTTTTATACTGTGGCACCCAAACCTGTCCCCAGCACTGGAGGTGAGGCTGCCCCAGCTCAGAGCAGAGCAGGACAATCCCCTGCCTTGCCTGGCTGCTGATGCTGTGCCTGAGGCACCCCAGGACAGGGTTGGCCCTCCTGGCTGCTGACTCAGATTTAATTTCCATTAATGAGTTGATGGATTGGCAAGGTAGATGAGGGATTGGTTTGCAGTAAGTGCAAGTGGCAGCATATCTGTGCTGGAATGCCACAACTCACAGTTGTTCATTTTGGAACAATCTGATTTATGGTAGAGCTGAATTTGTAGTCCAGTTTCAAATGACTACTTCTTACTTAGGCTAAATCCCAATTATCCTCAGTCAATTTATATAACTCAAGGTTAAGTCTTTTTATACATACTCAATTGTGACTATTACCTCACTTCTTCAGGGCCATTTAGAAATGAGAATGCTTCCTGGTGTTGAAAACACTGGATGCCATTGTTACTGTGAAGTATGTTACTGTTCATTGTCATTCTTTAGAAATGTTTTAACTTGAAATACAAGCAGAAATCATGCCATTGACAATTAAATTAGCTATTCACAGCGTTACGTTTGAATACAATCCTTCCTTTGAAAAACATGATATATACAGAAAAATTATTAAATTTATTGTGTTTGTTTGGGATTTAAAGTAGGTTTAAAAATGCCTGTTAAGATTTAAAATTTTATATTCCAGGCTGAGGTAAGAGAAGCAGTCAGTATTGTCACTGAGACAGCAATTCTTCAGAGTACAAGTGTTTACCAGTCTGACTGCAAGTTATTAGCATTGTGCAGTGCAGCAGAGGAATCCAGATGTTCACACAGGAATCATTCCAACCCTGTGGTAATTATATGCTGTAATTCTCTAGCAAAATTATATGCTAGAGAAAATTGACTAATTTGTACCATTCTAGCATGGAAAGTCACACTTAGTAAGTGCCATAGCAAGAATAATAAGGTAGTTCCTTGACTCACAATCTAAATTTTATCTAGCTGTGCTGCTACATATGTAGAGAGAGTGCTAATTTATATATATACAATGTGTTACTTTCTATTAAAAAAAAACCTAAAAAAAACTATGTGAAGATTGCTTTATCCAAAGGAAAACTCTTGGTTTATCAATCACAACTAAATAAATGAAATTAACTGTTACAATGACATGTTTAGGGGCTACACTTTTAGATCTCAATAGGTGCTTCCAAAAATCAAGGGTGAAAAAGCAAATATCTTAATGCACAATGATCTGTTTGTTTGAGAGATTCCAGTCTGTGATTATGAACATTTATAGGATACTCTTAGGAAAATCTTTATATGCTTGGAATTACAGTTTATTAGATTAAAACTAATCATTAGTTATCACTCCAGGTTATCTGCCAGTTGGAAGTAGGTACTCAAATATAGTTAATATGAACCGTTGTGGCACACAGAAGCTAAAATTATTTCATCTAATTCCTGACTGACTATCATGACCAAAATAATTATCTTCAATCAGGTACAATAAAAACAAAAATTGTCTCTAGATAATTTGAAATTATATAGATACAGACTTATTTATTTGTTTAGATAATATACTGCCAGGTAGTTTATCATGGATTGTTAATTTGCAACTGCTTGTGTTTGTATTCTTAAGCAACAACAGGACAGATGAGCCAAAGGTAATGGAGACTCCACTACTTATTATTTTCATTTATTTTTTGACTGAAAAATTGCTAGGCACTCCAGGGACATAAGAGTGATGGCTATGTTAAAATTATTGGAAATTTTAATAGAGTTTACTTTCCATATCAATCACATTTAGCACAAGCCCCTGAATAATTTTGCATTTACCCTCGTTTGCCACCAAGGGACACTGTTTCTCTATAAATGAAGAACATCTCTCTCTTCTCGTTTATGTTTCTCTATAAATTAAGAAAAGCATTCAGGGCTGTGGGATTTTCTTAAGTCCGGGATTTGGAATGTCCCAAAATATTTAGATAATTATGTGAACTTGAAAAGACATCAAGTTATTTTTTAAAAAAACCTGGATTTTGAGGTTTTAAAGTTAGGGCTATTTAGATGGCATAGCACATTTTCATTTAAGCAGCAACAAAATATTTGAGTTTCAGTTTTAATGGACATTAAGTATTCCTTTACCTACATATAGCTTCCTGAAAATATTTTCACATGCTTTATTTCATTATTTATTATTATAATTTTATATAGTCTATTATTTTGATAGAAGTTGAAACACAAAGCCTTTTCATGTTAAGCATCATACATGCACAGGCATTGCTCTCAACAGCAACAGGTGCAGAGTGTGGACATCTCTCAGCAAATCCTCCAGGTGTGGAGCCTGTTTGCTTTTATTTGTCAGAAGCCATTGAAGGGTAAAACAGGCACATTCAAGTCAAAGGTCATGTTCCTCTTTAAAATTCAAATTGTCATTTATTTCCTGTGATGGTAGGGAAGAAAAACCTGAGGGGGAGCATGCCAGAATATGTTCTTTAGTTCTTATTTGCTTGAGCTTTTTTCTGTTCTACTCATCTTCACGGCAAGTACAAGAATTAAGGCAAGGAATTGAATGTTTCTCAGGATTATTCTCTTCAGCTTTTGAGTTGTCCTTTGGTTTCCTTTTTTTTTTTTCTTCTTCTTCTTTCCTTAGATTGGAAGGAATTAAATACAAGTTCAAGATTCATCTTGTAATCTTACAATGTTAAATACAACATACATTCCTTTTCCTCTTTTTAAGATGGGTTGTTAAGGCTGTATTACTGGAAAGTAACAATTGTGTGTATTTTCTGAGTTGTTTAGCTGGCACTCAGTATGCTTTCTGCATTTAATGGCTTCTGGTTTCAACGTTTGCTGGAAGTAACACCAGAATTAAAAATACAGGTTTTGGGTAGAAAAAGACCTTTATTTCACTTGTGAACCTTGAAATTTGGTATTATATAGATTATGCTTTTTCTGAGAATCGCTTTAAGACTCTTTTCGGGTGAACAAAAGCACTTTGACTTATACCAAAAAAAAAAAGAATATTTTCTTCTGTTAGGATTTTTACATGTTTTTCTTTTAATTCAGGTTTCTTAGTATCAATGCAATTGTGCAGTTCATTTGCCTCAAAAACATTTCATTATCTTACTTAATTGAGATGTTTCTAAATCTAATTAGCATGTGTTTAGCCTGCATTTTTAACACTAATGATTTCCTTTAATATTTAATTGCAGATAATTTTTAAATAAGAGGCAGACTTGTTAGGCAGCAGCAATTAAAAAAAATAAAAACAGTACTTACTGTTTCAAAACTGTAGAATAATTTCCTTGTATTTGTATATGTTTTTTCTCTTTTTTTTAACCTGTGTAGCTTACCTTTTATTTTAGAGGGTTACAGACTCCAAGAAACCACATCTCAGTGGTTAAATTAAGCACAAAATCTCAGTGACGTAAACTGTAAGTAAAAATTTATCAACATTTAAGCATCACTAATTGCACTGTGTAGATGAAAGGACAAACATACAGGATATGTGCTTTGAGACAAAGATGTTTGTGTTAAAAATTATTAACCTGATATTAAGATAAAAAGATCCACAATTGATGTAGATTTGTGTCACAGAAGTTCAGAATTCTGTGCAGGGGTGAAGATGGCTGCATACAATCCATAGCATGAAAAATAAGTGAATCTGCAAGCATGTTTGGAAAATCCTATGTAGAATGCAAATGCTGTATACCAATATGAAATTTCTCTGTCTTGCTGATGCTTTCATACATGAATAATATGCACAGAGATGTATGTGTATAATACATACACTAATTATGTTTGATTCTTTGATGGACTAGGTATATTTTACAACATGTAAATTTGATAGAGAGAAGACCTGTGTCTAGATTTGGATGTGATTAAATTACATAGAATCAAAAGGTCACAGTAAGCTACCACTATTTGTTCATATCATACAGCTATGAAAAAGCTTTACACTGTTCTAGGGAATACTGGAAAGTATATTTTTAGTAGAGAAAGGAAGATATTTATAGTGTTTTATAAAATGCTGGGAAATCTCCGTTTGGTTTACTGTGTACGGTTCTGGTCATCTATGCTCACGAAAAAGAAACTTGATTTGGAACAGATGCAGTCCTCAAAGTCTCCTGGGACAAATGAAAGAATGGAATATGTGTCTTTAATGGAGAGACCAGAAGAGTTTGATTTTGTCTAGGCAAATTAAGTCTGAGAAGATATATGCTTCCTCTTCATAACTAAATTCAGGAAATCGATATTGAAGAGGACTAGAACTCGTTAAACGATACGTATCACTTAAATTTAGAATGGAAAGGAAGTTTTCTGAACTGTTCAAAGAGTAAGGTTCTGAAATGCTCTTCCAGAGAGGATTGTGTGATCAAGGAACCTAAACTATTTAAAAATGGTACTTCAAAAATTATGTAATTAAAACAGATTTCCTGGAGACAATAAATCCATGGTACGAAGTTTTGGGTATCTATACATACTGGCAAATTCGGGGGATTCTGAAAGGAAAGACAGCAGATGAGCCCATTTTTCCTTGCCTGAATCTTATACTTCAGGACTTTTACTAGTCACCCATGGCACCCCAAAAAATACTTCACCTCATTGATATGTCATTTTTAGAACCAGTAAGTACTGAACACTAACAGAAGATGAGGCAAAAAGCAGGCAGTGTGTACTCACCTTCCTGGAGATGTTGAATGGTCCTGTTCAAATGCTAATCTTGAATTGGGCAAACACTTTTGGGTCATGAAAGAATTTTCATCTACAAAAAGAGGGGAGTTTTTTGGTTGGTTGGTTGGTGGGGTTTTTGGATGGTTTTTGTTTGTTTGTTTGTTTGGGTTTTTTTGTTGTTGTTTTGGGGGTTTTTTTATGATTTTCTGCGAGAGAATTGAGAACATTGTTAATGTTCTGCCAATTTAAAGACTTACTTGATGTTGATGCTTTCACTTTCTGATTCTTTCTGTGGCATGGTACTGGTTTTAAGCTCTTGATTCATATGTGAAATAGACAGAGGAGTGGTGGGAAGTGTTTGGGGAATGTGAAGCCAGTGTTCTGTGGTTTATTTCAAGCTGGACACAGGTGTTGCTTATGGTCAATAAGGGACAGGTTTGAAGATGCAACCCTGAGTGCCTGAATTCCACACCAATGCACTACAGGGTACGTGAGCCAGCAGAGCAGAAGAGCTCTGATTATTGTAGTAAGATCAGTCCACGCTCTGCTTGTTGCCAGATGAGTCCAGAGCCATGAGGGAAATGCGATGCCAAACCAGGGGTTCCAATCAGTGAGCTAGGATCAGTGGGGGATGTAACCAGGCACAGATCTGTCTGGGAAGCAGCTTGGGAAGGAGCAAGGTCTGAGCTTAGTGCGGCTCTGGAGTGAAGGGAGGCCACCAGCAAGGCTTCCTCAGGCTCTTTCTCCCCCAAGTCTGACCCAAGCCTGCAGGGATGCCGTATCAGAACTGGCCCCTGGCACAGGCAGCCGTGCCCCAGGATGGGGGAAGAAGGTTGTGGGGTCTGTTGTGCCTTGGAGTCCTGAGAGTATGGTTAGAACCACAGGTTTGTTGTGCTCTCCAAATTGCACTGTAAAGTAGGTGCCCTTTTTTCTCCCTCTCTAATAAACAGCACATCCACATTTTACACTTTTAATACTCTCTGTTTTATTAGGCTTTGTATTTAGTTTGTGGTTTGTTTTCCTTTTTGTTGTTGTTTGAAGAGTTGGGGGACTGGGGGTTGCAGCCTGGCTTGGTTGTTTTAGCCTTTTGTTAATGAACCCAGTAAATCTTTTCATTCTTCACTCAGAGTTCAGGATACTCCCTTTCAGTATTTTTAACCTAGACATTTTCTCCTTTTACTGTCATATTAATATAGCCCCACACTGGCCAGCTTCTGTTATCTGCAGAATCTGATTCTTTCTCACAGCCTGTTGTGTTAACCCTGGCCAGGTCTGGCCTTCTGTATACATACCTTTGTAACTAATACTGCTGAAAGTGGCAAATTTTGGACTGATGTAAAAACATTATATTCTTATTCTGTTATGCTGCACTATTAGGGGGAGCAGACATTTCTTATTGAATGACAAAACTCTACTGTCATTATTTAATCCCTATGTTTAGGTGATTTTAGTTTATGTTTTCAGTTGCAGGAATAGAAAAAAAAAAAAAAGGGTGGGAAAGAAAATTTACCATACCTTTTGTGGTGACAGTTCTATGCATGTTTGGTACCCCGGGTGTGTCTGTGCTCCTGCAGTGAAGCCATGGTAAGTCAGCTCATTCTGTAGAGCTACTTGTGAGCAACTGATCTCTACCCAAATGGTTTTCATTCTAGTTGTTGCAATGTGGCAACCTGCTGTGGCATATTTTACAGTGTTTATTCACTATGGTGGGGTTTTTTGCAATCATATTCAATAACTAACTAAGCTATGTCAAGCCTTTTGAGACGTGCTAGTAAGTTTAAATATTTACTAGTTATTTGCACACTACAGAGAGAAAGTATGTGGTGTGTGGCTAAGGAGCTAAAGAGGGACTTTAAAGATCAAAGTTCACTTTTGCACTGTGTCACATGCTTCTGGTTTGGTCTTGAGGTACTCACTGAATTCCCATGGCCTTGACTCAGGAAAATATTGGAGTGAATGCTGAATAATAAAGTCAGTCATGCTGGCAAGAGCTTTCTTAAGTTAGGACTCTTGGAAGTGGGATGACAGGCCCCTACCTCCACCTTGTTTTCCTGCAGTCTGTCATTTAGGAGTCCATAACTCACCCAAAGTCTCCCTGTTTACTTCAGCAGTCACAACTTGGCTTTTACAAGAGTAAGGAATACCAAGTCCTGATCAGGTGCCTGGCAGAAAGGCACCATGAGCCCAGCTGGGGTCTCAACTAGAACAAAAATTATATGTTTGGAAAGAGAAGAGGTGTGTAGTTAATTTGCAAAACCCAGTAGCTGTCCTGTAACTACATGCCAAAATAATGCTTTCATAAATCTTCATTACAGAGTGGATATTTGCCATTCAGTATTACCCACTTCAGAGACCAAATGTGACTCATTATTAAATTACTTCAATCTGTGCTGATGTAGAAGCACCCCTGACACATCTCTTTGTGAGCCATTTCTTCAGAGTAATTGCATTAGTAATAGCCGATTACACAGCAATCTTATGTTCCTACAAAATTAAGGTAATTACTGTAGCTAAAAACACATCCCTCTGTATTCTGTCCTAGCAAGGAAGCTGGTAAAAGGCAGAGTAATGCTTCAATTCTTCGTAACAAGAGAAACATTAAGGTGTAATTACATTATTGATGCAGCGTAGGAGAAGTTTTCATATTTGAAAGGAGCATGGAAACAAAATAAGAGTTTGAAGCTATAAAATCTTAGTCTGGGGGGTGGGGAGAAGATCTTTTGCATTTAGATGCCTTAACAAGTATGGAGGAAATGTATTTGAAATACATGAATGAGTTTGTGTTCTCTACTTTGGAAGTAGATTTTATTATGCAAAAGTGCAATTTTCTTGTTTCCAGAAAAACTCATATGTTTATATTTTTTATACAAAATAAATGGGTATTAATTTTTTAATTTAATGGCAAACATCCTGAATGCTGGGGTCAGATTCTAATTAGACTGTGTGCTATAGAATTTGATTTGTATTTTAATTTTCACCTTTCTTTATATCTTTGATGGAAACTTCAAATTTCACATTTTCTTTAAAACAGTATTAGAAGTTTAATATAACAGCTGAGGAAGAACAGACAGGCCATTCCCCGTAAATGTAGCTAAGTAATTAAAACCTAAATATTCTAGGAGGGATATTGAAAAATTCATCTCTTCAGAGACATTATGCAGTGTCAAAATTCATAGACAGAGGGTACCACTGGGTCAGGAGAGAGTGGCAGTTTGTGTTTGGCTGGGGCCTGATGAGAGTCTGTTGCATGGTGTAAGTACTCCTTGCAGATTCTGCATTCTGTAGGATCAACGTGCCATGGTTGAAATGCTGATAGCCCTCCAGTAGAGAAGAAATGTTCAGTTGTGGAATATATCTTGCAATACATCACATGCAAACCTCCTAAGATTAACTTGGTGCTCAAAATTGTTTTGATTACAAAGGTAAGTCCTAGCAACTAAATATGGATTTTTCAATTGGCACAGCAGACTATGAGAATGTGTCAGGTTAAGCTAAATTCCTGTTATGCATGTATCTTAGCAACTGTTGTATATTTTATATCTATTAGGAATATTCATGGTGAAAGAAGTGGCTCTTTTAAAATGTTTACAAATTAGAAATCTTTTGAGATCAGAGTAACAACTTCAAAAACATTTTTTTTGCAGGAAGAGAAATAATGGAAGGCAATACTATGTTTTTCTGTTACATGCCACCAGCACTGGGGACAATGGACAGCAACTACAGCAGGGAGCTATCCAAAGCTACATTTTTTCAAATAATGTGATCACTCCCACACGTGGTGTTGTGAAAGGTATTTTTCATCTGCTGTGTCAGGTGATCACTAAGACAGTGTTTACATGGAGACACCTCACTCCCTTTGGCAGTTTAGTTCCTGACAGGCCCAGGAACAGAGAGAAGCTAAATATAATCATGGAATTGAATGAATATTGTTGCATCATATGACAGGTTTTGGAAGGAAGCTGTCTGAGGATGGCAAAGAAATATTTATCTGATATTTTGAATACTGGTACTTGCCACAGACAACTTTGGAAATTATATGGGGAACTATAAGCTTTTCTTTTATTTAATACTGTCTCATGCATAATGTAAGGAGAAGAAAAGATGAGAAATATTAATAAGCCTTTAGCTTTCATAACTCTCAGATGTGACTTCAATGAGAGAAAAGGAAGTTTCAGCCTGGAACAAATTGATTTAACACTTTCTGGTCTTTGGAGAAACTTATATTGTGACTTCACAATAGTTAAATTCAGTTGACTTTTTTAATTATTGATTTTCAGCTTGAGGAGAGGTTTGCAGCAAACATCAAGAAAGCTTTGTTTTATTAAAAGCAGCTTATATATGTATATTGTACTGTAAATCTTCTTTTGATGTTCAGAACTTTCCTTGGTGTTGAACTCAGGTTTTTTAGCCTAAAGCTCAAATCAGAAAAAAACCAAAAATGCATGTATTTCCTGGGCATTCTGCAAAGAGCAATGCCTGGTATCTATGATTAATTTTCCTAATCTATTATTGCTGTACTGAGAACAAGAAGTTTCCTCTGACATAAGCAGATGTTGGGTCTGGGTCCTACATCTGTACAGCAGCTGCTGCAGGCATACAGCTGTTTATCTTACAAGCCTGGGGTATTGTTTTTGCTAAGCCTTGAGAGCATCTATTTATCTAGTCCCATACCAGGAGATGAAACCCAAATCATTCTATGATTCTGTGATAATAACACTGCTTCACAGCACCCTTATCTTGTCAGGGTTATTTCTGTTTTCTGCTTGTCATCCTGCTGCTTCTTTTCCTGCTGTTCTTTTGGATGTGAGGGATGCATTAAACTGTTGTCAGCCTTTTCTCTACTTTGGATACACAGAAAAATCACAAAACTTCTAACTGAGTGGGGGTTTTTTCCAAAAAAATAATTCTTAGAATACAACTGGTTTTGGAGAGAGAGAGCAGCACAGTGTGCTTTGAGCATTATGCTCTTAGAGAATTCAGATAGGCACTGGCAGCAGAGACAGAATAATTCAGACCATTTTGAAAAATCCTGACCTCCCTCTGTTATCCTGTAGATTTCAGTCAGCATACCAAACCAAGGAATGGATTCTCTTTACTGTGGATAATCCCATGTAGTTAGAGCTGCTTACACCATCAAAAAAGTATTTTACTTTTCATGTGATAAAAAGCAATGGATATGTAGCTTGTATACTGGTAAATTATGTAGAGGTTTTTCTTTTAAAATTGCTTTTGAAAAGCAGAAGTCCTCCAGAAAAAGCTTGTAATATTGTCCATCATTATCAGAGGCATATCTTCTGCCATCTAGTAATAATGAGGGCAAGAAACAAACAATCAGGAAAACTATTTCATCAACACAGCACCCAGTTCAAGGCAACAGATATTAGACTACCTGCTGTTGGCCTGCACTGGTTTTCTGCTAGCACAGATGATTCAAAAGTGTGGAGAAGATTACAACTTCCTGCAATTCCATGAAGTTTTTTTCTAACACCTAGGACTACTGTGGAAGAATCATTTACTCCTTATCCTGTTCCAATGAGAAAGAAGCAACTGGAATATGGCATTATTAACATCTCAGTTCTAGCCAAAGATGATCCTACTTTGACAATGACAATGACAATGATCCCATGGCTGGTTAACTCACCTCAGGATTAATGTATATACGTCTTCAAAGTATTTTGATTTCAAGTTGAACTGCTCCAAGATCATTGCAGGAATGTCTCAATCTAGAATAAAACTTCCTAGGCCAGGCTGACTAACTTTTGAAAAGCCAGAGCACATACAGTATTACAGGGGTGACTCCTGGATCATCACTCGCTCCTTGAAATTGTTCCTGAGATATTGTACATAAATCTTAAAAGTCAACAGTAGGTCAGACATAATCCACAGTCTCTAGAGCAAATGCCACCTGAATAATATCTGAAGTAGGTGTAGCATTCTCTGTTCTTTAAGTGACTTATTAATTCAAATGTCTTGGTTTCAAAGATATTTGTAGAGGGGCTGCCTGATCAGTGACATTCTGTTGTCAAGCAGCAGCAAACTTCACATTCCACTCAATCATTGCTCACAAGCACTTGCCTTTTTTCAGTTATTATGATAATAATCTTCTTAATATAAGAAGAAGATTGAATACCATGTAGATTCCTTTAAGCAGCAGTAAAAAATCGTCTACCTACTTACTTGGTAGCCTTAAAAGTCCTCAGAACTGGTGTTTTAAACCCTGCAATAAGGTTCATAGTTCTGTTTCCTGGTAAAAGAACAGGTAATTAATTATGTTTGTCTGTTTTTGAAAGTTTGACTGCAAGCAGAAACATAAGATAAAAGGTAGGTTTTAGCTGTGTGCTAATCTTACCATTCTATCACATTTGCTGGCACTCCCTTCTGCCATTCAAACACTGCCTAAGCTTTTAACCTGTAAAATAGCTGAAGATCATAAAATGTATAAATCTCAGTTCAGGTGGTCTTGGTCCTTCCCAGATTTCTGTCTCACAGTGTTTGTGTACAGATTAGTTTGTGAAAATGAGGTATAAGATACTAACCTACTTTTGTGATTCTGTGCCAGGCTCCATTGTATCAGGATAGTAATGATAGCTGACCCCAGGAGATCTGGAAATAATCTTTAGCTGAAAGAAAAAAAATCACAACACTGAAGTTGACTAAATGTCAGGCATTCCCCATGTGTTTTAAGGATGTTGTGTGCTGATGTACAAGGTGACACTATGTGCAGTGATGGAACATTTATAAATAGTGAAAATGGGATCTCTTTCCATGTCTTAACTGCAGGGAGTGAAACTCAGCACACCTTACATTTTTATTTCTCTGTTGCCAGGCCTGGAAAGAGAGAAAATACCAAGGGTGAGGTATTTTCCTCACCTTTCCTCCTTCCTCCCAAATTTCCCAATTTCCCACAGAAGTGTTGTCTAGCTGAAGATCTGAAAATGAAGAAAATAACTTTTTTTTTTCTTCCCTGTCTTTTCTTAAGCAAACTGTAGTGATCTGAAACAACTCGTCCAAAAAAGCTCCCATAGGTCATTTCAGTCACAGCTTTGACAATTTATTAAAAATTTAATCTCATTTAAATGCATCCCACACACTAATGATAACCTAATTGATACATGGAATTGGCAGGACTTTCTTCAGTATCTACTCATAAATTCTTCTCTAGGTTAATTCTCTTTTGATACTCTTAGTGCTGGATTGAAAGGGGCTTGATTATGTTACTGTGATGAATACAGAAGGAACATCAGATGAGCTATGACAAAGGAAGAAGCAACTTTTTAAATTGATTTCTGTGAACTAGCTATTTCACAGCATCTCTATTGGGATGACCATTTCAGGACAATAGGAACTCTAATAACATAATGTGGCACAATACCAATGTATTCACTGCACAGAAGGAAGATGTAGCATTTACCTATACAGAATATGCTTTTGTAAGGAAAGGGCTGGGGGCACTCACATCCCCTTTAATCTCTGTCAGAAATGTTGCATCCTGAGTGAACTCCACAGAGCTGTTGTTTGATTTAACCTTTTCCAGGTAGTCTGATTTGAGTATGTATAGACACAAAGAGGAATAACATTTCTGTTTAAGGAGAAGCCTCTACCTGAGCAGTTGCACACAGACCACCACAGACTTTACCTGCTGTGACCCGAGTTTCTTTGCACTTCCTCCTTCTACAGACTTGACCCTGGGTTCCAAGGAGCAGAATCTCGGGTACTGGATTTATAAAAATAATTCAGTAGCATGGTACAGCAGAAGGTCAGCTCGAGTTGGGTGCCTCTGCAGAGGGACCCAGAACAAAGAAATGACTAAGGCAATTATACCTTTAAAACTCATGTACCCACCCCTCCTCTGCTCCTTAAGCCCTTTGCGTGTACCTCTTGGTGGAATGGTAATTTTTGGTCTGGGGTCTTTTAACACCTTATTGAATTTTTTTTTTCCCTGTGTTCATGCAGGCAGGTAATGCCCTGTTCTTGACTCGTCAAGTTGCAGCTCCTGCAGATGGTTGTAGCTTCCTTATCTTCTTGTTTGTGCTTCTGGTGCACCTGCTTGCTGGTACCACATGGGAAACTAAAAAAGCCCTGGACTCAAGATAAACATTACTTAGCAACAACCAAAATGTGTGCTGCCAATTTCCTTCTCATACTGAAGACAAAACACAGCACTGTACCAGAGAGTGGGAAAATTAGTAAGAAAATTAACTCTGTTCCAGCTGAAAACATATCTAGGCATGAGTTCACAGTTTGCAGCCTTAGGTTTCAGTAAATCACACTACTCCTTAGGCTGCAAACAAGTGAAGCTAACAAAGAACATACGAAGTCACACACTATTATGAATCTATGTAACTCATTCTACTTAAAACTTACTTATGCTAAATGTTTTTTATTTCTCAGCATATGAGCAGCTCTCTCTTATTTTTAAGCAAAGGGACTGTATGAGCTCACTATAACTAGAAGCAAAGGGCTGGACTTGGTGGTCTGAGAAGTTCTTGTTTTGTGCCATCCCTGGAAGTAAATCCGTGCTGTGCAATTCTGCATGCCCATTGCCCAGCACTAATGTTTGACTCTGCCTTGGCCTACCTAAAAGTTGTTTATTCTTGCTGCCACTGGCACCCCTGAGAATGAGAGGTCCTTGTTCTGAGAACTCGTCACAGAGTTCAAATTCAAGTGTTGGACAACCTGCAGGTGATCTGGTTTCTCCCTCTTTACAGACTTGAAGGCCACTGCATTTCTTTTTTACAGAAGGAGGTATTGTAAACCTTAGAGTGGTTAAAACCAAGATCTTTAAATGGGTCAATGAAGTCACAAGAAAAAAAAAATTAGAAAAATTTAATTAAAACCTTTTAAAAAATATGATTGAAAAACATCTTATGTGAGGTCTTTTTAAGGAGATGAGGAGAAAAATGAAAGTAGACTAAATGCTGTCCTGTTATATGCTTAAGTGAGAATCTCTTTGTACCAAGACAAAAGAAAATTGCTGTGGGTCAAGGTAGTGTGATTTACTTTTTTTTTCCACTCACTTGCTACCTTCTGCAGACATGACAAGCATAAAAGTCACATCATTGCAAAGTCTGTTTCTTCAGACTAAATGAACTCCCTGACGAATGGGCAGCGATTTGTGAGCGGAGTCCTTTTGGTGAAGGGTGCATGAAGAGCATTCACTAACCATGGGTTTTAGACAGCCAGAAGATGAGTGAACTATTACTCACATGATTCAATGATTTTAACATCACAGGTAATTTATGTAATCCTTCTTCTTTATTTGGTCAAGGATAAAAAGCCTCATTCTAAAATGTTTAGTGGAGGCAGTATTTTGTTGTGGAAATAGTGCCTTGACTTTACATTGGATGATTTAAAAGTCTGGACTCAGAAGTGATGGTAAAATTTAAATTCTTAATATTCCTTTTGTTCCAGCCTGTGCAGAACATTGTGCTGTAAAATCTGCCATGGCTAGCAGGGCTTAAGTGTAACACAAGAATAATTAGAGGTTCTTTGTGAAATGACGTGAAATAAGTTTTAAATTGCATTGCAATATTGTCCTTCAAGTATCATCTTAGAGTAAGTAAAACCTTGTAATGAAATTGCTTGCCCACATAATAATTGCTGAGCTGTGAGATCAGAAATTGAGGTGTCACTTTGCATGTGTCACAGTCTTTATTCTGCATGAATATAACACACATCCATCTTCTGGAATTATTTTTTTTTTCATGCAACTATAACACCAGGGTATTCCTTGGAGTCCACAGACTCATATGCTATGTTTTAGAACAGTGTTCTAAATCAGCAATGTTCCTGTTGATTTATGTGAGTGATCAGACAATTGGTTTATGTCTGGGAATGATACACTGTCTATGAGCCCAAGTATCCAAATTTATTATTCTCTAAATCAATAGGTTTGCCTTACATAAAACAAATGTATATACATAAATACGTATTTTATATATGTAGGATATTTTCTTGTGCTTTTAAGCACTGAAATGTGTAAGCCCTGCTCAACAATAACAAAAACAGCTCTGCATTATCAATCCTGTGTTCAGCAGAAATCCAAAACACAGACTCATATTAGCCACTGGGGAGAAAACTAACTATACCTCAGCTCAAATCAGAAGAGCTTTAAGCTTACTTATTTCTAATGTAAAACTTAGGAGTGTTTTTTCCCCGTTATTTCTCACTTAAACCTTGGCAATTTACCCAGATAGCCACTGCATGACTCTTGTGGATTTTATCACCTGACTTTACTCCGGTGATGTTCTTAATGTTTGTCATGCTACTACAAGAACATTTTTTAAATCACAGTTTACTGTCTGTATCACTGAACATTTCTCTTAGCCAGCACACAATGTTCTGCTAGAAGTTTTCACTTCCTCATTTCCAAAGGCTCTGCTGTTCTTTGTAGTTATCATTTTTAGAATATCAGGCATCTCTATAGAGTGAACTCTGCTCTGCTAAAGACGCCTGAGCTTTTCCATGAAGAGCACTATTACCACCTTGTGGCTATTTAAACCATCTATTTCACTCAGAAGAATAGGGCTGGAGTATATTGCAGCCTTCTAAATTGTCAGCCTTCTCTGCATTATCTTTGACTTCACCTGCATGCACAAAAACTAGAGAACTAAAGCATTAAGAACAAACACCCCTAACATGCTCTATATAATATTTTAAATCAAAGGAAAAACAAAACAAACAAAAAAGCCCCAACAAAACAACAAAGAAAGCTGTAAACCTTGATCTTCCAAATATCTGAAACTGTTCTTCTGGAAACCCTTACCATGTTTTCTTCAAAGTTTAGCAAGTCGTGGGTTTTTTACCTTTAGGGAAAAAAGTCCAAAAGGGTGTTGAGACAGGGCATAGTAACTTTCCTGAAACGTACTGGTTTACTAACAGCAAAAGGAAAAATTATTCCCATATTCATGGTCAACAAAATAATTTCTTGGTAGAAAAGGCACAACTGAACAGAAAATGAGCCAGGAATATAGTGTATCTGTCCCCCCTGGTTGTGATTTTGCTGGCAAATGGCACCAGGGAGCTCAGAAGGGAAGTGCCATAATGCCAGGCAATGAAGAAAGATTGTGCATGGCTGGTTTCCTGGCTCTTTTCAGAACATACATGTATATTCAATGTTCATCTTCTTGTCCATGCCTTCCTTCTTCTAAAGAGAGGTTCTTTCTGCTGCAACCTATAGTTTCAGCTTTTTATGTGATTTTAGGATTATTAATCCTAATAGGAATTGAAAGTTCTACAAAATTTTTTACCACTCTGGATAGCACAAGGGTAAGGCTTTCAGAAGGTGACACAAGTCCCTAGCACAATTTTCTAGCACAACTTTAAGCATTGTGGAGCCAAAGTCTTGGAATATTTCAGAAGAAATTTAGGTGATGCCTGCAGTCTGCTGTCAGGTGTGGGGGCCCAGGCACAGCCACAGCACACCCACACCAGGCTGGCTGCAGCTGCCAGGGCAGGGTGTCCTGTGTTTTATGGCCCAGAACCTGCCATTACGTTGCTGTGGACTTGCCTTGACACTTTCCTGGAAGGTTTTTGGCCTTAAGATGTTGGTGAGTTCATTTGATTTGCTGGATAACATCACATTTTTGCTGAAATAGGTAAACCAATAGTAACACAGACAAAACTTTGATAGCATAAGTTAATAGTGTTCTCCATGCTTTCACCTACAGAACGGATTTATTTTGGCATTCTAAGATTAAGATGTTTCAAAAGTTGAATTTATAAGGGCACATAAGTTCTTGCTTTGATAATGATTCATATTGCATATAAATAATTAAAATTTCAAATCTTGTTGGAAATTCAATACTTGACTTCCTTGTCTAGTCTAATAGATCCAATCAAGTGTGTTTTTGTATCTCAAAATAACACCTCTACAAAAGAAGTCCTCAAATCATTCTTGAAAATAAAGGATTAAAATCCTTTACTGCTATAATTCTTCTGAAGAATGTATCCCAAGTCTGTCTGTGACTCCACTGTGAGTTCACAACATGTAGTGAGGTAAAAAATATTAAGGTTTTTTTTAAAGGAAAGCCTCCTTTCTGTCTGTCTGAGATGAATAGTGCTTATGCTTGATAACTACTACAGATGATAGAAGAAAAAACAAGTTACCTCTTCCTCCCTTTATCCAGTCAACAATATCTGGCTTATCAAGACTGTCACAAATTTTAATGACCAGTAATTCCCATGTTTTATGCTGAAACATAGAATGGGGAGAAGAATATCAAAATAATTATTAACATTCCAAAATTATTATGTCTAATTAAACAGATGTTCAAGGGCTCTGGTGAATATTAAAATACCATCTATAATGTGCACTGCAAAAGGAATTCAAACCAAAATGGACTAGATGGCAAAAAGAAGGTAAATATTTTGTGGAAAAAAGTGTTACATATTTTGAACTACATTAAATCAATAAAAATTTCACAGATGTGGAGATCCTTCTAAATAATAAAAGGAGTATAATTTCTTTAATGGCTAGAATCAGTAGATGGTTCTGTTGGCACAAAGTGACATTAGGAATTAATGAACAACTTGCTTTGCAGCAGGTGGAAAGGAGGAGTATTGTTGATGGAATAAGGGTGACTACAGTTTTATTTCTGAAATTTTATTTTTTATGTACAATCTGAGATTTGTTAAAATTAATTTCTTCTAATAACAGTGCTGCACTGGATAAAGTTGAACCATAACTGATATAAATAAATGTACTCTCAAGGTCAACACTACCACTGCAGTTGGTCTCATAGGTCAGGATTTAGCCCTTATATGTTGTATTTAATGAGCTTTATTTTTAAACAGTGGCTAAGTGGGTAATCAGCAGGAAAGCCAAGCAGGCATAATTTGCAAAAGAGTGTTTTGAAAAGTGGTGCAAAAATGTAACATTTAGCTGTAAAAACATGGTTATTTTTCCTGTCTGCTTCCACTGATTCTCTAAGCCTTAGGGCCTGGGTTCATTCTGCTTGATTTGAAGAAGGAAATCCAAAAGTCTCATTTAAATGGTCTCTCTGGATTCAGAGCCAGCACCCGTGCTCTGCTAGCAGGGAGCAGATTCAAATCTTCATTTTTCAGAACTGTCCTCTGCAGTTCCAGAGCCCAGAGTGCTGGTGGAGTGCCCTAGAAACAGTCACTCAGTGTAAACGTCCTCAAACTCTGATTTGCAGAAAAGATGCACCAAATTCTCACAGAAACCTTTGGAGAATACTTCAAGTAGGATTTTAATTGCTGCAGATAGCAATAGATATGAAAACTATCAGAAAGCTAATGATTCCTAACTCTACTATGTTTTAGACCAGAAGTTGGAGGAGGATCAGGTAACATTATCAAACTGCAGAAAGATCTTAGGGAAGCAGGGTGTGATTCCCCTCTGCTGTTATCTGAATAAATAGTAAGCAAAGAATACTCCTAAAGATATGACATAGGAACTTACATAGGAACATTGATGTAAATAACTGAAGCACCATTTTTAGATTTTGTCAAGAAATGCTACCTTTAATATTGATAAATGTAAATGATAGCTGTAACAGTCAAAAATATGATCAATTATTTTCCAATAAAATGATTTTTAATGGAATAGAATAATTTCAAGGAAATGCATTATCTTGTGAACATTCTGAAGGGGAAATTATAGAAACATTAAGTTCTGAATTAATTATATATGTGTTGGTAAGTGATAAATAGGCAACATGTATTTGAGAAACTGTAAAAAAAATCCAATCTGAATGGCAACAGGTATTTTAGAATTTCTCTTCAGAAATTCTGTATGACACTCGTGTCTCCAGCACTCAGAAAGGCTGTATGATTTATATATACCTAATTAGAAAAAAAAAATCCATGTAGATCAATTAAATTTGAAATACATAAGTAGAATCTTAAGGGAAATTGATAAAATTTTAGGGAGTAAGTTTTTTGATAAAATTTTCACTCCTTTACAAGATAGGAGACAATTCTCATCTTCGGTTCAACTTGGGCTTTTCACAGCTCATCTCTGGGAAGTTCTGAGTGTGGCACATGCATTGACAAATGTCCAGTACTCTGAGGTATTAAAAATCTTAACAACTTGATATTTGTATAGCCAGATACTGAATCTGAGTAGAAAAGAATCAGTGAGGTGCAGGTTTTTTTGGCTGGGTTATGCTCAGTCCTCATACAATTAGGTATCAGAATTATTTTTTGCATTTATTTAAAAATAAGTGATAGAACACAAAATACTGACAGAAGTACAGAAGTACTGCACCGTTATTGTACTCTGTGAATTGGTGAAAAATTGTTCTGCTAGTAACACTTGAGTCTAAACTTTCTTTTAACCCTTTCAAAGTTAGAAAACGCCTGATGTAATCTGCATGCTGGTCAAACTGCAAAATACTTCTCTAACTTGCTTCCATTTTGTGTCACATATCCTGAAATAATTTTAAAATACTTTTGTCACTTTTGGGGGGAGTTATTAATGTCTTTCTTCACATGCTATCTCATGTCATAGCTCCTCATCTCTTTGGGAAAAACAAAAGAGCACTTAAGAATATGTTAGAATCTTCAGTAAACAGACTCACACCAAGTTTCTCTATAACCTCAGGCAAAAGGAGCTGTACTTTGGTAACATTAAACCTGGAAGCAGGATTCTGGCAACCCCAGTATCAAGCCCCCCTAAATATCCTCAGTACTCTGAGTCCTATCTAATTTTCCTATGCTAATGTTGCAGTCTGACCTTTACATGAGTAGACAGGTGGGAAAATACATGTATGCTGTCAGCTCCCTAATGACTTCCTCATTTCAATAGACTCTTCTGTGCCAGCTGTGCCACCAGAAATTCCCCCTTTTATGCTGAACTGATATGTATTTAAACAAGTTTTAATGAGTCTACTGGGCAGGTAGGTGAAACAGTATATAAAATTATAGTGGATTTTTTGTTATAGGCAGTGCTCAGAATTCAGTATTTCTCCAGAATTTTTAGCCAAATAGATGTGATTTCCAAGTTTCTGTCGTAAACTGGCATCAAATGCTGTGCAGCTGAAACAGTCCTGTTTAATTAATCCCTGGATCAGGTTCTAAGGGTTGTTTTATTGCTCTGTGCTCTCATGTTCCTAATTTGGTCTGAAAAAAATTTAGTTAATCATTTGGACCTTGAAGGACTTTCCTTCCATGAGTATAACTGTTTCAGAACCTATGGCTTCCATAAAGTCCTGTGCCACAATTTCATCAGGAGATGTATGGAAAAGGCCTTCTGGGTTTTTGCGGACCTGCAGTTTAAAAGTATAACTTGATAATTTTAGTATTTGATAATTCAGTACTTGATAATTTTGTCATCATTTGGCATTAATCTTCCCAACTTCTCCTACAAGAAAAAAACATTTTTAGCACAACATTTATGATTCTCATCTCCCACTTATTTAGTTTCTCTGTGTATGTAAAAAATATTTGTCACTTTTCCCTAAGACTTTTCTGTCCCAACAGTGATTTTTTTCTCTGCAGTGAACTGCCTAGAAATGCTGTTGGTATCAAAATTGGGAATGGTATATATTCATTGTAATTCCTAGTGTTCTCTTTGGCTTTCTATCCACTACTGAGGTTTAAAAATACATTTTTAGAGGACTGTGTACAATGAATCTGAGTTAAATTTCCAGACATAATTTGGAGCATCAGTATGTGTATGTAAAATTAGAGTTGTTTTTCTCTGCGTACGTAATTTGCTTGCATCAGCATTTAATCTCATCTTCCATTTTATTGTCCACTCATTGAGCATCATGCAAGCCTTCTGTTCATTGTCAGAGTTAAATTTGCATGAAGGGTAATTTCCTACCACTGGCAAACATTACAAGAAATGTTTACTCTTCTTTTTTTTTCTTTTTTTAATTTGGCTGTTGTCTGTAGTGTAAATGTAAGTTTGATCTAATCCTACACAACAGTGGAATAGAACATATGCAAATAAGCAATAAATGATACAATGAGACAGAAAAGGGGATTGTTTTATTATTATTATCTACTGAAATGTCACATTCTTTTAATGTCCATTTGCCCCATTGAAATTTATTGTTTTCAAATTGTGGATTAAGACATTGGACATTTTTATCAGGTGTTTGTCCAAGAGGTTGATTATGGTGATGTTATTTCAAATATTTTCAAAATTTATGTTTGAGATGAAGTGATTTAAGACATACTTTAAATAAAATGGGTGTTAATGAAATAATGATATTACTGAAGTTGCAAAATTGATCGAGAAGAACGACTCCTTGCTGTGGTTTTCCCTCTTCATATTTGCCAAGATAAGAGGCAGTACAAGGGTGAAGAAACAAGCTGAGAATTTTACCTGTCTCTATTTCAGAATATTATCAATATCTGTTTGAATGCAGAAATTATTAAATGAAAGTATGTGGACTGCTTTTGGTAATTATTTTACAATAATCTGGTTTATTCAATATATATATTACATATAATATATATAATAATGTATATAATATATATAACAGTGCAGCACAGTGAGCCTCCCTATTTAGACAGTGCTATAAATCTTCCTGATCCTATGAGTTTTCCACTATTTCAAATAATCTCACATTTCAGAATTTTGAATAACCCTTCTAACAGGATGACTCCAACTCTAAGGAGCTGAAGGTATGCTTATTTAATCAAAGTAATAACTGTTTCAAATTCTTATTTCTAATTTCTTATCCTTTTTGAAAAGGAAAGAAATTCAATGCTAAAAGAAGTTTTTTTATTTGATCATCGATTCAGCTGCTTTGCCAGAGATGGTTTGCTACTGACTTCTTCAAATAGATCCTGGATTTTTAACAGTCAAAGAACCAAAGTCCATGGAAGTCAAAGAAAAGAAAACCTTTTGATTTTAGTGAGCTCTATTTCAAGATTATGTGAGAAGTGTGGACATTATTAGTGGGAAGGAAAATTTGGACTTACTGAGCTATACTAATGTACAGATGTTAAATTTCACTCCATTCTTTTTTCATATTTTGGGAAGCCCACAAATTTGCCAAATATGTATATTAGCAGTGTATACTTCTTTTCATTACCCTTAAAAAGAAATCCAGTAGAACATAGTGTGAAGGGTTTGCTCAGACAATCACTGGATCTTATGTAAAGTGTATTTTCACACTTTGGAAAGGGAAAACATCAGACATTAGATGAGAGGCTGAGCGATTATCACAGGAAGATCACAGCCTGAATGACAGGGTGGGATAGCTGTGTGGGTACAAAGCACACACTAGTGTCTTGGCTTTTAGAATTCTGCCATGCTAAAAGTGAAAAACAGATGATATAATAAAGGTCTGCAAAATTTCTGTCAGTCTGTGCACTCCAGTGCACGTCAGCGTTCTGAAGGGATGATATTTCATTGCACTGTGCAGAGGCTGGAAGTCATCTAAACATTAAAAATCTTTTTAAGGTTCTGTATCCTCTCAGGCCTTTCCTCAGTCTTGATCTGACATTTATTGTGTGCAGGCCTAGCATCCTGGTCCAGTACATCAAAGGTATTTTGCATGGATTAAACATGAAGTGCTTTGCTAGACTCACAATAAAGCATATTTTTAATCTTGCAGCAGCCAGGAGCTTTTCTTCATTAAGGAGCTCAGCCCCAGTGTTCTCAATGACATGGGAATGCTCCTACATGTAAGATTTGTGTAAACCTGCACAGAACACTTAAATTTGCATTGCTTCGAGGTTGCTTCGAGGTGTGCTCCAGCCAATGGGCTGGTGTAGAACAGGTAAATAATATGAAATTTATTATGAACAGGAGTTTATTTCATGTCCATGAAAATATGAACAGGAAATAATATTTTCTTGAAGCACAGAAGTATAGACAGATCTGTGACTTAAAATGATTCTGCATGGCAGCACTCTGAAGTCACTGTTGTTTCTTGTTGTGACAGGTAGAAGAATTATAAAAGAAAGGCCTCATAAAATCAGGCCTGCTCTATTAAATTAACAGCTAGCCTGTCATCCCTTCCAAGTGCAGTTAAGCAATTTGCAAGTTCCCATGCAAAAACAATCTTGGTATGAAAGGTTTGTTAACACAGCAACCTATTCTTGGGTTGAAAAAATAAGTGCATCTGTCTAAACAGTAAGATCTGTTCCATGAGAACACAAAGGAAAAATGTAAACAACCTGAACCTTAGCAGGGACACACAAATCACCTTCTGATCAAAAAATGAAGTAGTAAGAAAACTACCAGCCAACAGGTGCTGCACATGAGGTCTGTGAAAACTGTATCATTTAAGTGATGTGAATAAAGAATTGGCTTTTCTCGCATGAAGAAAATGCAGTCTTGGCTAACTTATTTACAACAGTTTCTCTGTTATTTAAAGTACCCAATATATAGTGTAGATGTTTTATTTTGCTTTAATATTGCAGAGTATAGATGCAGTGTAATCTTACAATTTACCCCGGGCTCTGTATATGATGCATGGTGTGTACATAATTTTGAAATGAAACAACTTAGTTGCTCTTTATTTTTATTTTTTCATTTACCTACAGAAAAATTTTACCAAAGCAAAATTATACACTATAACATTGCAGGAGAGTGAGGGAAGGAAAAAAAAAAAAAAGCAAAAAATAATCCGACAAACCAACCAGAGGGCAGAATGCTGTTCACCATTTATCAGATAAATGCAAACCATACTTCATCACTTCAGGTCATTTTTGTCTTTTGTTTAGAATTCAATCTAAATCTACACTGCAACAAAATAAAAATGCATTTTTCAAGACTGGTTCATTTCCTCTGGTGTAGGTAGCTTGTCAAGTGCTCCCACCTCTGCAAAACAGGAAAAAAAATGATAATTAGCACATATGTAAGTATGCATATTTATCTTAACAATTAAGTAATGAAATCCAGTTTCAGTAATATTTTTTTTAATACTTTTCTCAACTAGAAGAGACAAATCTTTGAACTTTTATATTTTTATTTATAAAACACTGGGCTTTTTTCTTTCACATGTCAGTAATATCTTCCTGATACAATTTCAACATTTTAGAAACAGCAGTGACAGAACAACAATTATATTAATTTTATTATGTCAATTGATATTGCTGGATCCCAGCATCTCATAAGACTTAATATTATCTAATTACAGCTGCCATCCTACATGTTGCTCTTAATGAGAAGCACTTAAAGCTGGAGGGAATAATTTCCGAGAGAAAGAGATGAAGGCCACTTTTAGTTATTACCAAGGTACTTCTTAGCAGTAAAGATACTGCCTTTTTCTTGCAGATTAAAATGTATATCTAATCTGAATAATTATTGCCTGAATCTGAATCCCATGAGTGGGGTTTTTCCCCCTTCCCCCACCAAAGAATATATCTATATCAATGTATTTAATGATTTAAGCAAACGTGTAAAAGGATTTCTATCATTTAAAAATATGGTTTTCACTTGCTTAAATTACAGTTCTGGGTTTGTGTAAGAGTTTGTACTAAGCTTTTCCAATAAATATTGTTAAGAGATAATATGTGATACCATTCTGTGTTTCTGTTGCAACCTGAGAACACAAGAACCAGATCTGGAGATTCATTTTCTGTTCTTCATGAGGACGTGGTAACACCAGCACCTTCTCTGAGTAAAAACAACTGTTTCTCATCACCATCCTAAGAATGGAGCCTTTTCAGCTCATTTGTTCCAGGGAAGAAGTAATTTGTAGTTCTGTGAGATGCTTTTTATTTCTTGTCTGATTTAGCAGCTTTTAGCCTACACACAGGGTGTGTGCTTGAGTATAATTTGTTTTACACTCTTTTTGCTGTGTTCAAATACTGATTTTACTTCCTAGGCTCAAACAGCAGGGTAAAGGAGTGGTTTGGGCTCTTTCTTCACAGTGGTACAACAAACTACTACTTTCCTTGTTCACAGTAAATATATATGCTAATAATCTACTTTAAATATGTATTTGAATTATTTCAGGCCCTTAGGACTAGCTATAAAGAGGTCTTGTTTTCAAATGCAAATTCTATTCAATAAACACTGGGATCCCATTCTCAGTAATGAGAATTATTTTCCTTGGGTGGATACAAATAATTCAGAAAACAATGAGTAAAAAACATCCCAGGTATGCAGAAAATACTTCAGAAAACAATGATTAAAAAGCATCCCAGGTATGCAGAAAATGAACCAATCTGCTGAAAGTCTCTTTTAACAATTAAATTAAAACACAAATGTACACACAGTTCCACGGCATACACTTGCCACAAAGTTGCTTATAATTTATTGTATACAAAAGTAAGAATATAGTAGTTATTGATTGATTGAATTGTCTACTTTTTGAGACAGAAATACTCCTCAAATGTTTGCAGTAGAATGACTTTTTTCTACCTGTTGCTTTCTTTGCAACTATGTATTACAGTTTTATACATTTTAGACAGTTTTAGAAGAGCTGAAGAGGTTTTTTAAAGCTGAACACTGTGTTTGTTTGGGGTTTTTTTAAAGCAAAACTAATGAAAACTCAGAAGCAGATAAATTTCTTATTCACTGAATTCCATAGTAAAGCTACAATTCTTACAGAATCAGCTGTAAGCTCAGCGTTGGAACTCTTGTCACAACTGTGAGGTTGTACAGAGCTTTTACTGCAGAGCATTCTGAGCTGTTTGCCAGTGTTGTTGCAATTTTGTCATGCTACTTGGATTGTAGGGTACATGCAAAAAGGGAGATGTATTTCTTTTGTCACCAGCAAGTGATGGAATGGTATCAGAACTCTGCTACATCAGATCTCCACTGAGCTGCAATTTTTCAGGATCACCTGCACCCTGTGCATGTGAGTGATCCCAGAGGTGCTGTTCCAAGTCTTGCACACTCAAATCTGCAGCAGATGTGTACATTAAAGAATAGTCTTGTCTCCTCAGTAAATTTCCTACCGGAGACTGTGAAAGATTAAAAAGTATTCACTAACCTTTCAGATGCAAGTAAGTCAAAAATTCAATTACTGTGCGCACAATGTTTTCATCAGCCATGGGTCTTCCAAGATTCCCTGCAAAACAAGCTGGTTGTTACTCAGAGTTAACATGGTTCAAAGAGACATCGTATGAGATACTTGGCTGAGTTGATGAGTACTCTGGGGAGGGAAAAAAAAACCCCAAAACTACCTGAAATACCTTTTTCCTTAAAATCCTTGGTGATGGAAAACCTCATTTCACAGAAGGGCAAAGCCCCTGTAAAGTAGGTAACTGCAGTTCTCAGAATCAAAATCACCCAGCTTCATATGCCATTGCTGCTTAGCAGCTGCTTTGACACCTTAATGGTTGAGGTCTCTATGAGATCTGTTGCAGAAGAGTCTCCCTTGTGTCCTCCTGAGCCTGCAGGAGGGATAGGTTAAATTTCAAATTTAGCAAACAAATTCTTCAGCTTCACAGAACAGCTAAAAGTCTGTTCATGTAGCCTGACTTTGTTCCAAATATGCCTTTCAAATCATATAGAAGTGATTTGTAGCCCAAAACCTAGGCCTGGATGTTTTTCTAAAAGTCCGGAAAGCTATGTTTTTACATAGGTATCTAATCCAGTCCTTGAGCTTGTAAAAATAGCTTTTTGATGGTATTTTAATCACCTAATGGGTGCATGGTTTTGCACTTTTGAGAAGGATGCTTTCTGCAGTTTAATGAGAGAAAAAAACATCAGCAGGGAGTTGGAGGAAGACATCTTGTTACTTTTAGGAGGATGGAGAACTGCTCTCTCTTAAGAACAAATGGTAAGTAAATTCCCCAAGATTTTTATTCTCTGCACAGAGATGTGGGTACCAGAACCAACAGGCCATTATGACATCACTGAAAACATTATCAGAGGGGTCAGAAGACAGACTGAGCCTTCTGCACAAATTAAAAACATTGATGAGAGTTGCAAGGGACACAAAGGTTTCTGGTACAAGGAGAATAAGCATTTAAGAACACATTTAATAGGCTTGCATCTAAAAATCTTGTGTTCCAGTCTTTGAACTCACACAAAAATGTTATTATTATTGGCATTAATATTACTCTTTTATTTTAATTTTTCCTTAACTTTTATTCCCACCTAACCTGTTATGGATTTTTATTATTATTGTATTACTCCCATTTTTACCCAGATTTTATTATCCATGTGACATTTATTGGATAAATACTTTTCCTCAGTGGCTTGGAAATATTTTACTTATGTATTGCTCTGCTATTGACCTCAGTTCTGCATAGTGGATAACTTGCAGATTTCAGTAAACGTACCATTATGATCCTGTAAATTGAAGATTTGGCTAATCATGCTCATAGATGGCTGTAGTTTTGTTGTGGGTTTTTTTCCTGGACTTAGTGTTCAGTCCCTAACATAGCTTACAAATTTTTCTAGGTTATCTGGAGAGCTTATGCATTTTGCAGCATTCCTTCAAGGCCAGCACAGTCCTTTGCATGAACTCTTTAATATTAATAAAGTAATATGTGCATATATTGCCATTTTAAGGGACTTTGCAAATAATCAGGAGGAATCCTTCATTTTCAATTAAAATAATATGCTGATTACCTTATGCATTTTATTTTTATACACATATATATATATATATGTATATTTAAATCTCCTTTGTGTAATAAACTCTGTAATAAACTTCAGCTTCAAAGAAACATCTGGTGAGGGAAGAGAATGAAGCTCATAGCAGAGGCAGCTGTACAGTTTTGAAGTCTTATCCTGACAGGTTTGGTTGGGTTTGTCTGCAATTGTGGAGGCTCAACAGTACCCAGCAAGAGAGATCCATAAATCCATAAATTCATATTCCTGCAAGGAATCTGGTATATGCACAAATGGCAACATGTTACAATGTGATCTCTACTGCTGGATTACAAATCCCTTACTTTTACATTGTTTTTGACTGCCCATATATTGTTTTAACACTGGTATTTGAGACAGCAGGGTTGAGGTTTTTCCTTAAAAACCAACAAGCACAACATCACAAAAAAATACCACAATACACAAACCCCACTCTGTAACTGTGTGCCAGAACTGAACTGACAGTCCTTCAGAGAGTGTTAAAAATTAAGAAATGTATTAATGTTCCTCTTCTCTTTACAAAATATGTATGTATGAGATTGCAATTAAGCACATGTCCTTTATTTATGAACTTATTTAGTGTTAGCTACATTTGCACTGTTCTGGGTGAATTTAAAATAGGCTCCAAAACCTTTGCTTTTCCCCCCATTAGTGAAGTGATAAATGTATTCAGTAAGTACTGTGGTACTTTTATCAACCTAAGGGTGAGATTCATCCCAGCTCACTTTAGATGTCTGCAGCAGGTTCAGTTTCTCCTCAGGAGATAAAACAAGTTTATCTAGAAGTTTCTGCACTTTATCCTGAAACTGGTGTTCAAAATAAAGTCTAAAAATTGTCAGTTTCTCTTCATAAAGGGAGTCTAGACGTATATTTTAGAGGCCCAACTTTGGATGAAAAATCCAGAACAAGGCTGCACCCTTTTGTTGCCATGTACTAAATTCTGGCACATGCAACTTCTAAGCATTTTGACTTCAGTTGTGACCAGGTTCTCAATCTTTTAATGAAGATAATCCTCCTTGCTTAATCATAGGAAATACTGAGACTTGGTATTTCCTATAGCCTTCATCACTGAAAGACACCTTTATGGACCCTCTTCTTTTCCAAAAAACAATTAACTCTGGAGTAGCTAGAGTGACATTTGAAGTACCTATTTGAACATATGAAAAGAGAAAAAAGCCTACTTTTTTTTCAAAGCAATATGATCTATTACACATTGAAAGCAACAAAATTATGATACATTTTCCTAATCACTTAGAAGTTGTAATCTATGACCATACAAAGATCACACCAAATGGCCAAATGTGATTTTTCTTCCTTTCATATGTTTATTTGGATTTCTGTTGAAATGCAAAAATAGTTTTGCAACCAAGTAGTCAGTTCAATAGTAAATAAATTACTTTACATTAAAAACAAATCAAAAATGCTGGTTTCCAGATTTTCATTACCTGCTTTAATATCCTCATCAGGCGGTATTTCACGTTTACCAGTGAAACCATGCTTGTCGGTAAAAGATCTGTGGTTATCTACTGCGTCTGATAAATAAATTTCAAATCAGAGGAGTTAATTGAGTTGGCAATAACCTTTCCTATATTGCTTGTTTTTCATGATTTTCAATGAAGAGATCATGATGGGCAGTTTTAATGTACAAAAATTACATGAAGTTAATGTGTCATTAAATACAATAACCTTTCTTATAAATTTGTGCTTATGGTTTATCTAAATTACAGACCCAGTCCTGTGCTACATACCTGCTGAAACTATTACTAGATTCAGAAGCTGTAAAGAAAAAAAGTAAAGACATATTTGCACATAAACTGGGAAGTTGTCCTTACTACTCTTTTCTCTATCTTTAAGAGAGTGTTGCTGGTGAGTGTGCTTAAAGGAAACTGCTGATAGTTTACATGAATAACCTTCAGAAACTATCTTACATGCCCCCGGTGCCTCTTCTCCCCCCTGCAATGGGCATTTCCTTTATCAGTAAAAGCTGATCAATATGACCTGCAACAAAGGATGATTCCTATTATCCACTCTTAGATGTAAAATATAAGTCTTTGACAAGCACATTTCCCCACAGTATTTTTTTCAATTTGTTTAGATGTGCTTTGGGCAAATATACTTCCAGACATTTACAGAATCAATTAATACATTTGCGATGCATTAAATTTCTTTTCTATTTTTTATGTATCCTTATTGTTAACTAAAAAGAATGAAGAGTGTCAGAGTAAGTATGTGTATTATTTGTCTATGTGTTACTGACACTGAAAATATAAAAACACTGGAGATGAATTTTACCACATTCACAAGAATTAATGGCAAAAGGACAAATATTTGAGACAGCTTAATTCTGCATTACTTTTCTACAACCTGCATTTCTCATCTCCACCTGTAAACCAGTACTGCTGTATTTTGAACATCTAGGATGTTCAAAATACAGCATATAGATTTTTCACATAGTGAACTGTTAACATTCTTGAGTTTGCAAGATACTGTTTTAATTTATTTTGCTTTAATTTTTTTAAAGAAAGTAGTATAATAAAGTAGTGAAAGTTTGTAAAAAGATTTAAAGGTGAAATCTGAAATACATGGAGAAATGCCAAATGCCACATTTTGTCATTCTGCCCTTGACATCTAAGATGCTGTAAGATTTTTTAACACTTCTGGTGGTGACGTATTTGTCATATGAAAATTACAGTTCAGAAGCACAAAATGTGAGCAGATGTGTTTCTGGACATAAGGCCTCCCATCACACTTCTTTAGAAATGAACAGCTGTTGTCTAAGACAACTCAGTTCTGTGACAGGCATGTAACAAACATCTAAACAAGTGTTTTCCCAAATGAGTTTCTTCAGTCTTGCAGGTTTAGACAAAATTACTATATTCAGAGAAGTGAATAACACAATATTTGCATTTTAAAATAATGGGAGGAAAAAAAGTGCCTCACTTACGTGGCCCAAGTAGATAACCAGCGCTATTCAAAGTCCAACCCCTTTTGTCTTTCGCCTTAGAGAAAAAAATCGTAAGTATGTTATTGCACGACCTACACTCAAAAGGACATTCTCTTAGCAGAAAGAGTCTTCTGAAAGCTCGAAATCAATAAAAAATATTTTAAAAATAAAGCAAATCATATTGAAGTAAATATGCATGGTGAGCTCTGGCCCCTCCCTGTCTAAGTCTTTAGTGTTGCTACTGACATCCGTGTGGTTTGAGGGTTTCACACCACGTAAGTGAGGTTGCAAATCACACTTTGTAGGCAGAAATTTCTACTCTATACTTAAATTTTATATTACCACCTGATAGCTACCTTAGCAAACAGCAATGCTTCTTTTTATTGCTTGGATTTACATGACAGCCTCTTCATAAAAGAAGTCCATAATGTACATCGTCTTTTCTGAAGCAGGTGGGACACCCATTCAATTTTGGTCTATCAACTAGACATTCTTAGTCATGGTATTTTTTTACAAGGGAGCTAGTATTTAAAATCTTAAAATTCTTAGCTGAAAAAAGACGCCAAGCAAACTGTTTATAGCCCGAAACGGTTTTGAGTGCTGCATCCTCTGCAATCCCTACATCTAAGAACAGCGTGTATCCGCGGGAGGTCCACGGCTCCTCGCTAGCTGAGACACGGATACTTACGGAGAAAACCAGCCCGAGGGTTTCCGAGAGGGTGGCACAAAGGATTAAAGACAGAAACAGGAAACTGGTGCACCTCTGCATCTGGAAGAAACCGCACCGGGGTAAACGCTTTGCCTGCCCCGGGGCACGGGCGGCTGGCTGGACGGGGGGCGGGCGAACCTTCTCCCCACTGCGGCTGCCAGGGCTCGGCAGCCCAATTCCCGCTGGGAGAAAGGCCGGGGGCCGTGGGGGACGAGGGGGAAGTACCTTGATCTGGGGCGGGGTGTCCCTGGCAGAGCTGCCGTGGCGCGGCCGGAGCGGGGCTGGTCCCACGGCGGGCTCTCACTGCATGGCCGCGGCCCCGCCGCGCTCCCGCCGCGCTTTATGGGCTGCGGAGCGGCCGCGCCGGCGGAGCCGAGAGCCGCCCACAGCCTCCCTCCGCCTCCCCCGGGCCGTCTCCCCCTCGCCACCCGCCGCGCTGCGAAGGGCAGAAATTACGGCAATCCAATTAGAGGTACTTGGAAGCACGACGCAGGGAGCCGGCAGCTGCAGCGCGGGCGATCACCCCTGTCCCGTTCCTGCGCCTCCGCCCGCCCGCGGGATCGGGAGACAAAGGGGGACCAGGGTGCGGAACGGGAATGCACATCACTTTTCAGAGACTTAGGTACGGGAGCAGCGCTAAACACCCGTGTCTGCCTATGCTGCTGGCGAACAAGAGTCACGGCGGACAGTGACAGTGGGGACAGTGAGGACTTCACAGAGCTCTGCTCTGCTGTCGAGCCCTGCAGCTCCCCGTGGTTCACTCGCGGCCCCCTGAAATCCCTTTGACTCGTGCCCGGTGCTCCAGCACCAGCGAGAGGAGCCGCCACGAGGCTGTACTTCCTGCCGCTCCCACCTGAGACAGCGCTTCTTCCAGGGTTACATGGAAAAGCCAGGGGTTTAGCTCTCTCCAGCGACCAGAGCGGCCCTGGCCTGTGCATTTACAAGCAGTGGAGTTTCACCAGTTTGTTTATCTTAGTTATGGTTACAGCTGGCATTAGGATGTGAAAAACAGAATTACAAAGCAGAGATCTCAGTATTAGCTCCATTCCCCACCCCTGCCAAATTGTACGCTCTCTATAACAAATTATTTTATTCATTGCAAGTCCCTCAAGTTAATTTCTCTTTCAATCAGAAAACATCACAGATATTGCACAGATTAAGTTATACTTACAGCTCCTTTTCCAGAAACTGCTAGAGTCTCTGCAAACTTTTGAACAACACACTTACCATTCACTAGTTTAAAAGCAAACTTTTTTTAACTTTAATGTAGCATAATGTTCATAATTCAAGCTAGAAGCAGAACCTGTGTCTTTTATTTCTATTTCCTACCCTCTTTTGTTGGGCAGGGTTATAACAGTCAAGCCTTGTCTTTGGGTCTCTGAGCAAAAACTGCTGGGATAAAGTTTATTTTATGCAATTCTTAAATGCTGATGTACATGCATTGGAAACTCAGTTTTGCAAATTTTATTTGACATTTTTTATCATTTGCTGAAGGTGTTCTCTCAGGTATTGCATGATTCTCACAATTTAGATTAGATAGATATGGAAAATAGCAATATAATTTTTGCAAAGTGATGTTTTCCTTTATGTTATCAAAAGTGCCCTTTTGACTGAAATTCCCTAGCTTTCAGCTGTTAACTTCCACTAAACAATTTTTGAAACATGAAGCTTCTTTGTGACACAAAATGTTTTCTGTTTGTTACATTATTTGAAAAAAAAACCCACAGAAGTTATATCAAGAGATGTCCAATTTTGCATTCAAGAAATGTTACAAAAATGTGTTAATTCTGTGAGCTTTGACTGATTTTATTTTTGATGTTCCTGTAAAATGTATTTGAAACCTTTTGGAACCTGCAGTTTTTATCCTGATTTTTCATCCACAGCACTTGCACCTTCCTGTCAAATTAGAGTGAAATGATCTCTTCATCTCCACTAGAGTCAGATGCAAAAGAAAGCCCTCTTGTATACTGAAAAGCTTAATCTATCTCTTTACCATCATACTTTTTTGTCTAAATCTATCTTTATGCTAGTGTCAATTAAATAATTTTATCAGTCATTCCTGCAATTGATGTTCTCATTCCCACAATTTTCTTTCTCAAGAATGCTATTAGTCTTTTTTTTTATTCCATAGAAATTTTAAATCTCACCGCTCAGAGAAAAAAAAAATGAGCATTAGTCTGAAGCCTGCCTTTCCTAGCTTAGCTTGACTAATGGCCATCTCTGTGACTGCACAGCTTGTTTTCATTGAGGAGACTCTTCAGTGTACCAATTCCTCCATTGATTTATTTATTGTCTGGTTAATTGTAAAGGCTAAATGCAATTTGCAGTAGCTGTTAGGTTATGCCTAATCTTCACCAGAGGTCCATTATCAGATAAACTCACAATGAAGCTCATCCAAAATTCACTCAAGTCAATGGAACAATAAGAATTGATAACAAAACTGACTCTGATGTCTCTAAACTGATACATGACAGACAGGATTGGCTGTCTCACACAGCAACATGTATATGCAATTTTATAGATGTGATTGTAACTGCATTTCAAAAATAATTAAAAGAAAAACAGAAAAGAATGTTTGCAGCCAGACAAAAAAGCTTTGAATTTTTAAGGAAATGATAATATGGATTAAATAAATTACAGTATTGAATCATTGGACTTGGGAAATAAAATTATTCCATTTTTGTCACAGGAGGTTTAATTTTGAGAACAAAGAGTAAATCCTAAGAATTTTACCATGTCTTGAATGATAAAAATTTCTCATTTAAACAATTGATGAAGTAGGATGGACCATTTAAATTTTAATTAGCAAAAAAATAAACCATAGAGAATGGCTATCTTGTATAGTAGGAAAAACACTGAATAAAAGTGGATTTTGCACTATATTTTCAAAGGGTCTGGAGTCTGCAGTTGCCTGTCTTCACAGTTGAAGAGATAATGAATAAAGCAGGAAAAAGCATGTCTGCTACTTCTGTGTTGAAGTTGTCTAATAGGGTTGTTTTCACCAACTCATCAATGAATATTAAAATCAAATATTAGAAACTGCTGCAGTCACAGAGATGTTCATCTGCACAAAAAAAAAAAAAAAAAAAAAAAAAAGTGAGGTTTTTTCCTACTTCCCAGGCAACATCAAGTGTAAATACATTGTTTAAGACCTTTCTCAGGTATGTACACAAAACCTCTAATATAATATGAGCAATTGTGATGAATTCTAGGCTTGGGAAACTAGGAAACTAATTTTTGAGATCAGTGTTTCCACTCTGAATAGAGAGATTTATTGTAACTGAGCATGGAGAACATAAAATGCAAGACTTTCTGTGGCTAAATCTGAGTGGGAAAGGCACAGATCCCTTTCCAACAGAGTATGGACACTGAGAGATCTGAGTATCCAGAAGCAGAGAGGCATTCCTGTTGCCATCAAGGCTGTGAATTGCTCCACTGATATAAAGACTTATTGCTGTTCTTGTGGTAAATGAGTCTGGTGGTTCTGCCAACACTGAAAAGCTATTTAAAGTTTTTCTTTCAGCTCAAAACCCTTACCCCAGCCCTCAACATTTGCATCTCAGCTGTTCATTGCTAACCTAAGCAGAGGTAAGTTGAAGATGATGCTGTCTGCATCTGAAGATGACAGAACTTCAATATACATCTATCATTTTCTAAGTAGTTTGCTCTTATGTCTTAAAGAAACCTCCTGATTATTCTTTCCCACACATGCATAGAATTACTTCCTTCTTTAATGAAGGTTGAACAAAAACCAGGTTGTTGTGTTTTATTTTCAAAACTAATTATTAATAAGAGAAGGTAATATCCTTTATCCTTTCAAACACTTTGCTATTGTTTTCTTCCCATTTTGTAATTTCTGTGAAATATAGGCAATTTTCACTGAGTGAATCTGTTGCACATTTTACCACCTCAGCATCAAATAGAACTAAACATTATAGATATCTTCTGAATGAAAGGCTATTTTCTGTTCTGAATTACATTGATATCAACCAACAATTTCCTCTTATTACATCATTCAGTGTGCACCAGAGCTATTATTCACAAACATATACCATTTCATCAAAACTGTGACTACCACATGTTAGATCATCTCCTGTATTTCTAAAATTATTTTTGCTTCAAGAAGCATGGTGATTTTTAGACTAATTGTGTATATATACAAAGGAAACCATTAAATAAACACTTCAGAGAAAAATTCTGAAAGTTAGTTGCTACACACATCAACGATATTGTGAAAAATTATTAAAAAACCCCACTAAATCTTGATTCCTGCTTCCTTACAAGCAAATAATGTATCAATTTGGGTGAGATAAGACAGTAGGTTCAAACCTATCACAGATTTCTCACCAGCACAAAGACACAAGCTTCATTTCCTAAAGAAGTCAGACAGAACCAGAGGCTCTCCTGATGACAGTTCATCTGAGAAGTGCATTGAGAATTGGAAATATTCTAAGAAATACCATTTTCAAACGTTTCTGGTATGAACAGTAGCAGATCAATACAGATTGCACATCCTACTGCCATTCCCAGTCTATGCACCCCTAGAACATTTCTATTTGGGCAGAGAGGGTATATGCAGAAGGCTCACTGAAATTCCAGGATAGCCACTGCTTCAGCTATTTCCTTTGTAGGCCAAGGAGAAGGATGGGTCAGAGGCATTGCCTCTCTCAGAAGCAAACACAGCTTTATATATCTCAGCTCTGTAATGGACTGAGTTTGGTACTCAGCTCCTGCTAATATTAGAGCTCAGCTTCTCGGACTCTCTCTGAGTTCAAGTGGGAGCCTCTGACTCAAAGGGCTGATTCAGGATTTACAGTTGCAGAGGCTCCTTTACCAAACTCTGAATGCTGATGCTTACCTGAAAGAGGCCTGTTCTTGGCTTAGTTTTCCATTTAATTCCTCACTCACCAATGACTTCCTCCTCCTTTGATCAGCTTCACAGGAAGCTCACACCTACCAAACACAAGGGAATTTCAGGTCCTGCAACATCTCAGGAGGAATTCCTGCCCACTCAATCCCTATAAGGCTGCATGCTGTTTAACATCCTCCTCAATGGTCTGGATGATGGGATTGAAAGCACCTTCACCAAATCTGCTGGTGGCACCAAACCGGGTGATGCATTGAACATGCCAGAAGGGATGTCTTACAGGGAGAGCTGGACAGGCTGGATGAGTGGGATAGAAAGAACTGTGTGAAGTTTAACAAAGACAAACGCAAGGCTATGCCACTGGGATGGCATAACCAAAGTTCCCAGGACAGGCTAGGATCCACCTGTCTGAGGAGGAGCCTTGGTGAAAGAGACAGACAAGACAACACGAGCCCACAGTGTGCTGCTGCAGCAAGGAAGGCAAATTGGATCCTAGGCTGCATCCATGCAGCATAACTAGCAGAGAATGAGTCGTGATCATCCCAGTCAAGTCAGCAGTTGTCAGGAAGCACCTGCAGTACTGTGCCCACTCCTGGTATGCACCATTCAAAAAAGGCATAGGCACATTGGAGAGGGCTCAAAGGAGGGCCACAAAGGTGGCCAAAGAGCTGGAGAACCTGCTCTGTGGGGAAAGACTTAAGGAGTTAGGTCTTTTCAACGTGGAGAAGAGGCTGCTCAAGGGAATCTCATCATAGTTTTCCAAAAGGCAGCCACAAAAAGCATGAATGCTCTCTCTTCACAAGGACACATAGAGAGGACAACAAGCAAAGGGGACAAGCTGTACTCAGGGGGGTTTCATTTTGATGTAAGAGAGGAATTTTTTACAGTGAAAACAATCAATGTCCCAGGGCCTTAGTGGAGACCCCATCATGGAGGTTTTAAAGTCAAGTGGTCAGGGTGCTAAACAAGGGATGATTTTTTGAGGTCCATTCCAGCCTGAGCTAAATTGCAAGAAGTGCTTTACCAAATTATGTGTACTAAAATGAGATACCACAGGAAAGCAGGTCAGAGCTTTTATGGCTCTTATTTTTTAACAGGACAAAGTGCCAGCTGCTTCATTAGCAAGTATGTTGCAACCTTATAATACAAAAAGGCTCACAAGTAGGCATTTCAGACATGAAATGCATTCACAGTAATTCAAAAAGGAGATACAGAATAATACATCCATCAAATATTTTCCAAACATATTTTCATATTAAATTAATTGAAATGTAAAAAAAATAGGCAGAATGCCAAAAGATAGATACTCAGCTACAAAATACACTTTTGTATTTTGTTTGTTACTGGTTTTTATTTTGTTAAAGCACAAAATAGAATTAGCAGGATGATAATATGCAGCCTTCATTATCATACTATAAGTGCACCCAGTTAGTCTTTTTCTGCTATGATAAGAAAGAACTCATTCCATCTTACAGGCTCACTGTGTAATTTGAAAACAGGTTAGAGAAAATTGGGTGGAATACCTTTCTTGTTGTCCTTGACATCCCTTTGTTTAATTCCAAGTGGTCCTCAATGTTCCTCATCACAGCTCTGCATACTCTGACAGTGTTCCTATATTTCTCCCAAACAGCCTGTTCTTTTTCTGGCATTTCATAAACTTTCTTCTTTCTTCTTCATTATGGGTTTTGCCAGAAGCTCTTTGCTCATCCATGCAGGTCTCCTGCTCTGCTTTGTGTGATTTCTTATTCATGCACCAGACTTGAGGTTGGAAGAAGTGATGCTTGAGTATTATCCAAGTCTCTTGGCCACCCTTATACCTTCTAGATCCCTAACCCATGAGATTCCTCCAAGTAAATCCTTGAGGAGGCCAAAGATATCTCTCCTGAAGTCAAGGGTTGTGATCCTATTCATTGCCTGGCTTCCTCCATGCTGGATCCTGTACTCCATGGCACTGCGACCAAGGCTGACCCCAATATTCACACGGTTAATGGTTGGACTTGGTGAACCTGTAGGTCATTTCCAACCTTAGGGATTCTATGATTCCCCAGCCAGTCCTTCCTTGTTTGTCAGTACAAGTCCAGCAGGACACCTCTCCTTCATGGCTCCACTGCCTGTGTCAAAA
>VZUI01002564.1:0-83114 GCA_013401135.1 Cettia cetti
TCAGTCTTAAAGGTACAGAACTCAATATACAGCACAAACAGAATGGACAATTGGGGATACAAGCATCATAAAGTCACCCTAGGACACCCCCCTCATTGCTAGCAGTTTATGTCAATTTCTTGGGAAAGTGTCTTGAGAAGGTGTCTTGTCCTTAATTCCCATAAGATGTGAGATTAGAACAAACCTTCAGGAATTTGTTTGTCTTAATAGGAAAAGTACTGAAATTAAGCAACAATATAACTATGTAATAACAGTCTACAGAGCTCTGAATATATATGAAGAATATTTAAAAACAAAAATAATTTTGTCATCACTGCCAGTGAGGCTGGTGGGCCGCCTGCACTACCTGGCCCTGCTCTGGCCCACGGATGGGTGCTGGAGTGATTGCTCTCTTGGCTTCTAGCTGATGGATGCCACCCATATATAAATAAACTGCAACTTCACACAGAAGAGAATAACAGCCCTTTATAATTACAGCTGCACTTTTGCCAACTCCTGCAATTTTACAGCAAGCCTTACAGTATTTGCTATCTTTTCTTGAAAGAAATAGAACTAAAGCCACGGAACAGCCCTCCTCTTGTGGAATCAACAGGACTGTTCAGTTTTTCTGGAAAAGCCATCTCTTCTTCATGTGGAGAGGTGGGAGAAAAGGAGCAAGTAAAGCAGAGCAAACCCAGCCTCCAGTACTGGGGGTTTAAAATCACAAGCTTTCAGAAAGATATGAACTTGAATGCTTGCCTGTGAATATTTGGAGAAGTGAACTCCCCTGTGGGGTTGGCATCAGCTCAGCTGCAGTGTCCATGGTGCTTCTCAGTCAGGGATATCAACAATCCGTGAGTTTGCCCAGCCCTGAGAGTTTAGTGCACTGCAGGGGCTGGACTGCAGCAACGAGCAGCAGATTGACTTGCTTCAGCTGTTGTGGCTGTGAGCTGTTGTGGCAATGCTTCCAGGTTGGAAACACACCTGATTTAGCCAGATCTTTTAAATAGAATTTTGATTTACAGTTTTATGTGAGGTGGTGGAAAATGTTCTTAACTCTTCCTACTTTTTTCCTCAGCCTGTTCCTTCCTGTAAAAGGGCAGGGGGAAAAAAAGGAGAGGAGTTGGCCCCTACTCAAAAGATTTTCTTAAGCATTCAAAGAAATAGCATTTTGAAGAGGCTTTAGTTGCGTACACACATGTATATTGTGGTCCCAAGGTGCCTGATAAAGTTGCAGTGTATCCTCTGTAAATTCCTAATATGCCATTAACAGGTTTCAGCATCCGCAATGAGCTGCCTATAGTTTTATTTTGCAGTTGCTCTATTTTTGTGTCAGTTGTGCTAGCAGCTTAGAGCTCAGCTAATGTACCATTGACAAATGGCCCCCTTTGAAAGGAGGCTGTATATATTATATAAATTCATTTACATTGTATATATTCATTTGGAAATGAAATGCACAAGAGAAAAATCAGTGCTTTTCAAATAAAACATGACAAATTCACCAGTGGAAGATATTTGATTTTCTAGCTTTTAAAAAGCAGACAAGATATTTACCATTCTGATGTATTTTGTTTTAAACATAAAAAGACTAAAATAGAGCTGAATTTGTTCGATTGAGAAAACTGTTCTGGTGGGCAGCCTTCTTTTTCTTTCTCTCTGATTTTCAAAATGAATTTGAATTTGCAAGGCTGTACTTTGAACACCTTGATTGAAATGCTGCAACTTTGATATCCTTTGGGCAGTTCTAATGAGACAGGAAGGAAGGAAGTACCTGAATGGGCAAATGCCTTTCACCTAGAAATATAAACTCATACATCATTATTAATTTATGCTAATACAATTTAAAATTTTCTGGGCTTGGATCCACAAAGGTTCCGGGGTCCTTACATTCCACATTAATCCCACTGAGGCAATCCAGTTGAAGACTGAGAATCCCAAAACTGCTGTCTGGTAAATTGGGGACCATATGTGCAGCTCCATGCCACATCCTCTCAAGCTATTTGAGGCATCTCCAAGTGAGATGCTCACAGAGGTCTTAGCCACTGAGGCAGTTCACACATGTGAGCTGTGGTCACAGCACTTCACAGGGACTGGGAAGGTGTCACGGTACCCGTTCCTTTTAAAAATACTTCCTAGTGCCTTGTGCACTGATTGGGAGTTCTATCTGATAATGTTCTAATTGTTTGGGAGTAAACTGATGAAATAAATATAGTTAACTGCATTCTTGAATGTTTTGCCTGAGGACCATACAAGGTCCCAGCTCCACTGTTGTTCAGCATTGGGTAAAGAAAACAGTTCGTTCATCCTTGCCCTGGAGAAGTCACTGTCAAATGATACCTCACTGTTCTTTGTTGCACATCTGCAGAATAATTTCTTTGATGAAGAAAGAAATCTATTTTTCCTTGGAACTACTTACATATTATGGATATATTAACTTATTAGTAGCAGTTGTAAAAGTGTATCAGAAGTTAGGTTTATTAAAATCGCCAGCGGCTTTCTTTTGTGCATTTAACAAACTGGTTAGAGGGGTCATGCAGGCTGTAAAAAGTTGGGGTTTAATTTCTTTCTCTGCCTGAAGGAGTTTGGGCATGGAACTCCCTCACAGAAGAGCAATAAGCAGTCAAGTAGTGCTGCATTCAGTGGGGGGAGGCAGGACTGTCTGCATGTCTGTCAGATGGTGCTCTAGTCTGTGCAGAGATCTTGAATATTGGTTTCACCAAGAGCTGGCACTCCAGTGCCAGGTGAGATGAATCTCCAGGAGGTCACTGCTTCATCTTCTCTCCATTGGATGAGCCACAAATCTTCAGACCTTTTGTACAAAATGTGACAACTCCAGCAGGAGAAACAGAAGGCAGTCCTTCTGATAAGACCTTGCAACTCTGTGGTTATAGGATGCTTTCCTAGGAAGCAGGTCTCCGATGAGCTGTAGTCTTGGACTGTTTCAAGAGATATCAAAAACGTTGTACCCTCTTTCCCACAGTGTCTTCCCCTCCCTGCCATACACATGCTCTTCCAGTTCTGCAGCAGAACTGAGAATTCAATTCCTCACATAATATGAATCTGAAGAGAGAAGAGATGAGCAAGTTAGGGCAGGGAAAAGCAGGAAAAAAAAAAAAAGAGTAAACAGCAGATCTTTCTGGAGGGAGCAGTTCAGTGGTTTTTGTTGTGAGTTTAGAGAAAGGAGATGAGGTGGTAATAGAAGAGTGTATTTAGACTGATTTTTAACTGTCTATGATATTAAATGAGCCAATACTCTGCCTAGAAACAAGGAGGAAGCACTGCTAGATGTTTATAGGTGTTAGTTTTCTGCAGCTCTTTTGTTAGACTGGATGAATGTTGCATAGAGTCTTGTCAAGCGTTTCATTTTCTCCCGTTTTGTGAAACCTAGTGCCTTCAAACTCTTTCAGAAAACAATCACTTCTGAGACTCTCTGGAAGTAAACAAGTAAAAAGCATCAATAATCCTGGCTGCTTGATACATGGAATTCATCACTGGATCAAACAACCAATGCTAACGCATGTTGGGCTGTGTATTGGTGGGAAGTGTCTGACTGGGTTAAAATGAGCAAGTGGAGGCTGTGCTTAGCTGTGCTGTGAGGAAACCTCAGGCTGTTCTTGAGGTTATGGGCTGGCTCAGAGCAGGCAGCACAGTACTGAGTACAAGGTGGCTCAGATGGCACTGGTGGTCTTTAGAAACCATGTTTGAATGTGTTATTTGTAACAGGAACATCAATTAAGGGAGTCTGCAAACACCTGCTTTCCACACTGTTAGAGAAAGATGCAAACCCTGCTGTTCTAAATAATAAAACCTTTTTAAGGTAATTTAAAAAACAGTAAAAAAAAAAAAAAAAGAAAGCAATTGAAGTCTCATTGTGATTATCTCTGAAGGTGGTGGCAGGGGATTAAACAATCTCCTAGTGCCTTGTTAAAGTGCCATTTTGAGAGTTGCTGTTCAACCCAGGGGTTCCTGCAGGGCCTTTGCTAGTGCATATACAGCTCACCATGCCCATCAGGGGGCTCCCAGTCAAGCATGACAGCAGCTGTGTGAGGGATGGTCAAACAAAGGGCAGATAATGAATTTTTCAGTTTGGCTTTATCTGAGTTCTAAATCTTTAACAGACAGCACATAGAAAGATGTTTAACTTTACAGTTAACGAGAAAACTTCATAAAAAAAGCTGATGGAAATGAAGGTAAAGAATTTCTTGGTTATCATCCAGACTGGTATCAGGATCCAGCTTCACCATGTAGATGAAGTATGCTGCTCAACAGTATCAGTGGTGAGCAGATGGGGTCATGCAGTCCCTTGTGCACATAACCCAAACCTACGACTAAGCTTGACTTTTCACTCTGGCCAAAACTGCAGCTAACTGTGAGAGCCAGATGTGAGCTGGGAACCAAGACTTGAGCTTTGCACACAGGGTAAATGGAGCATTTCTGCAGTAGAAAGGATCAGAAAAGTAATATGCTGATGAAAACTGCATGGAATGAAGGTCTGCTGCTTCCGTCTGAATTGTGTTTCAAGACTCCAAGAGGGTATGTGAGGAGCACAGACCTCCAGAGGGTACAAGGGTAGAGCTCTGCTTATTCCATGTTCTCTTTTTCAACCCTCTGTGAGTCAAACATTCCAGCTGTGCATCCAAGCAAACTGGTCCTCAACCTCAGAGCCCCTTCACACAAAGCAGCACCCTTTCCTGCCTTTCTCCTCTTAGTTTTTATTTCTCTTTTTTACTCTGCTCATGTTAGTTTGCCATGAAGCAATTCATACTGCTGAGCCAAGGTACAATGAAGGGAGATCTTCTCCACATCCTCTGAAGCTTGCTGCTTACAGCACTTACATCTCATTAAGGAGCAAGTGGTTCGCTAAATTGCCATGTAGATCAAAGTGTCATGCTTTTTTTAGGTATCTTAATCTTTGTTTCATGATATACAACTTGACTGCTTTACTTGTAGAAACTATTTTGAAGAGACTTTTTTTTTAAATAAAAGCACAATCTTTAGCTTGTTGATGCATCTGAGCCCACAAAAAAATTCCAAAACACGTCAATAGAGTAAGTGGGGGAATGCAAATGGTGCTAATTGAGGTAAAAATTACAGTTCTGTAATTTTTCATAATGTGACTGAGAGATCATTGTTTGATTGGAATAGGGTTTTCTTCTGAGATGGGGAACCTATTTTTTCTTGTTCTCTGCACACTCAGAACTTGTTGTTGCTGCTTAAAGCACAGAGAGGGGTTGCATAAACATTTTAATATTGCATGAGGCTTCTGTAAGCCTGAATGATCTTATGAATGCTAAACCATGACATACAAGCACAAATGAAAGCAAGCAGCAAAGATTGTGTAGTCTTATCATCTGGATGAAATGATAGGTAAGGCAACACACTTGTGTCTTGTCATGTTTTGTTTTCCTTCCTGGGATAATTCAGCCACAAGCCTTAAAAATACCCTGCCTCCCATTATTCTCATTTTCAGAATTCCTTTAATGTTTAAATTCACCTGGCAGAATAGCAGTTACACGGCTGCATACTGTGACTTAAAAAAAAAAAAAAAAGGTCATGTGTGAACGGGGTCTTTCATTTCAAATGTCACTGCAGTTTCTGATCTTATTAATTGCACAAGTACTGCTGGAGACTTCTTCAGCTGTTCTTGCTGATACAAGTTGTATGGCTGGAGTAAAATAGTTGAATAGCTGAGTAATACCAATTCAGAAATGAGATACAGACTTTGAATGGTAACCAAAGGTAACCAAAGCTAAGGCAGCAATCCACAAAGTAGTTGGTGACTGGTATCATTTGCAGCCTTGTAACAACATCCTCCATGTAGTAGCTGTACCACAAATATGACACTGAGGCAGAGGTTTGATGGTGTAGCTCTGTAACATTCATTGGTTTTGTGGAATAAGTGAGTGTAATCATCTCTGTTAACTTCCAAAAATAGATGACACCAGCCAAACACTGAATGTCTATACCAGATCAGACCAGGAACCTGTGACTTTGCCAATGATCATAACTTAAAAAATAAAGAAAAAAAATTAAAATAGTGTAAGAACAGAGCATATTTAAAGTGGTACATTCCTTGGTATTATTGTGCCCAAATTTCTGGCTATTTGTAGCACAGGAACTTATTGAGGTGGAATTCCCATCAGCACTACCTTGTAGAATAGCTTTTAATGGACTTTTCTTCTAAGGTATTTTTTCTCATTTCTTTTGGGACTTTTCTTTGTACTTCCATAGACTTCTCAGACCAGAGTGTCACTATTTAATAATAATTTGAGAAACAATTACGGTTTAAAAGTTTTTGGATGACTATAAATTTCCTATAAATTTGGATTACTATAAATTTCTAGGTTTTGACTTATAAAAAAACAATTATCATATATTCTCTGCAAGTCATAATTTCATATTCCCTTATTATAAACCACTTCAGTAATTTCTTTTCCAGGATGATGAAGCTGAAGTTCTCCAGGTGTGCCATTTGGCTGATCATTTTCCTTGGCTATTGCTGCCTAAACTTTACTAGTTTCACTGGAACAGGCTCCCCAGGCAGTGGTCACAGCTCCAAGCATGTCTGAGTTCAAGAAGCATTTGGACAACACTCTCAGGTACTTGGTGTAACTCCTGGGATGTTGTTTGCAGAGAGAGGAATTGGACTCAGTGGTCCTTGTGGGTCCCTTCCAACTCAGCACATTCTGTGATTCTAGTTTTTTCATGTCTGCCTTGAGGATGAGAGGAAGAGGAAGGCATCTCAGAGGGGAAAACGGGACCAGAATTTTTAAATCATGACATTTCCTGCATTTTTACAAAAAAATATTTTCTGAAGTTGCCTTTTTGACTTCTGTTCAGTGCTGAGATGGTACTTTCAGGAAACTATGGACAAGAAGTCCAAAATCTTTCTTCAGGGAAGCACTGGCTAATTTAGTAATTTTGAATAAATACATTAGGGTTGTTGATCACAATCTAACTAACTTTTTCAGGAAGGAGTACAAATTCTTAAGCTGTCCTACTCAGCCTAATAAAACCTAGTGTTCAATGTTCTTTGATGAAGAGGTTAATGGATACCCTCTGCTCCTCATTCCTCAGCCTCTGTTTCATTGCACCTGTGAGGGAGCAAAAGTAGGGACTGTATGGTTGAGATCTTGTTTATTTCCTCAGTGATGACTGCCTGAGCAAGCAGGATGGAAGGTATTGAAGAGAAATATGGATAATTAGGGTAGTTTAGTGTGCTTAAATTATCTCAAAGGTCTGCCTTTTTCACCTTGCTTTTCTCAGAAATGAAGTGGGCCTCAGGTAGATCCTTCTGTTATCTAGCAATCATCAAACACATGTTCAAAAGGAAGCTTCTGTCACTCTTAAGTTATTAATGTAGTAACATCTGGGTACTTCACGATCATTTTAGGTACTTACCTTTGCAGTAACCATGTGGAACTAATGGTAGGTAATCCCATCTTCAAAACCTTAAATGAAGATTAGAAGACTTCAGCCTGTACCATGTGGCTGGCTGGACTCACAGAGTCCAGGGTCAGGTCAGATCCCTAACAAGTCCTCTGGCAGAGAACTGAACCTTGGTCTGCAAGGATAATATTGTATTTTCCCTTTTCTCAGCAAACAGCACAACCTTTCTCTGACTAATTTTTAAACCGCAGCACAAACCCCTTGTTTTTCTGGCACTCCAGGGCTACTGCTTTCTACAGAGCTGTGCACCAGCCTTATGAGAGCGCCTTACCTGGGCTTCTGGTGACAGCAGGAACAGTGGCAGTGCCGGAATCTCCCTCTGTGATCTGTTTGTCCTTGTGCTATCCTGTCCACTGAACTGTGGCTCAGATAGATGCAAGTATTGTCTCCTCCCATGCTCAGTATTTTCTAATACATACCCTGAATCTGCCTCTTTGCAGCAACTTGTCCAGGACACCTCCTTCCTTCACTGAGTGCCTGAACAAATCCTCAATGGCAACAGTTTTCAGCTGCTGCTGTGACCCTCAGTGCAGGCAAGACTGACCCTTACAGCAGCAGTAGCACTCCGTTTCTCGTCTGCAGTTCCCTTACCAAGGAATTACTGAACTGCCAAGAGCCAGGGGCTCTCTGGCTGTGCAGACAATTTTCTGTAGCCTTTGCCTGCTGGGACATTCATCTCTGTGCCATCTTAGAGTAGTTTCTCCCAATTTATGCGGGCTAATAACGCAATAATTGACCATTGATGCTTTATGATATTTTCAATACTGCCTGTGCTGGGTTTGGCATGGGGCTGTGTTTTGAATTTATGTTAAACACGATGATGATAGAGATGTTTTTGTTATTGCTGAGCAGGGCTTACACAGATCCAAAGCCTTTTCTCCGGTTTGTACTCTCACACTGGTGAGGAGACTGGGGTTCACAGGAGGAGAGACATCTGGGACAGGTGAACCCAGCTGACCATGAGGATGTTCCAAGCTGTACATAAAGCTGGGAGAAGGAAGGGTGGTACATTTTGACTGATCACATTTGTCTTCCCAAGTCACCATTACATGTGAGGGGGCCCTGCTCTCCCGGAGATGGCTGAACACCTGCCTGCCCAGGGGAATCAGTGAACTATCCCTTGTTTTGCTTCACTTGTGTGTGTGGCTTTTGCTTTCTGTATTAACTGTCTTTATCTCAGTGAGTCTTCTGGCTTTTACCCTTGCAAATCTCTCCCCTGTCCTGCTGGAGGGGAAGTGGGTGAGCGGCCATGTGGGGCTTGGCTGCTGGCTGAGGTTAAGTCACAACACATGCCCAGGGTTAACCTCATGTAATAATGACATTAACATGTTTGACTGCATTTTTCACAGCTTTTCCTTCTTCCTTTTCACAACCTGGCAGAAAATGCAAAATACACTGCCACCAAGTTCACAATGGACAGGAATGACAGAACTTGAATTCTACTGTCTTCCTTTTGCTTGGTTTGCTGTTTGGTTGCTTGTGCATGCTCTTCTGTGCAGGTCCAAGTACATTTACAGCAATACTAGATTCATTGTAAAAGAGCAAAAACAAGGAAAAGATATGCAGAGTGTCTGTTACAGAGTTCAGTGGTTTTCAAGTGTGTGCTAAATCCATGATGTTTCTCTGGGAGATGTACTAACTGGAAGCTCTTAGTAGAAGAACCTTGCATCAATTACTCTGGATGCTATTGATCTTCATGTGAACTGAAGGGCTTCAGAACCTTCCAAGAACAGATTGGAAATGATAGGATTACAATTAACTATTTCAGTGGTTAAAGGGAACATTGCTAACACAGGACTCTAACCATCCTCTTGTCTTTCATCATAAAGAGATGCTCTGTAAAAAGACAAGGAAGGGTCTCCAGTTTTCAGTATTGTGGCAAAACTAATGTAGGAAGAATGCTATATACTGGGTCATCATGTTTGCTTCCCCACAGTTTCAGTTGAAAAAGAGTTAAGATTTAAAAAACAGTTTTAAAAGTAGCCAAGATTTCCTTCCTGCGTCCAATTACTACTGCTGGACCTTGTTCCTCTGCTGTTCAGAAGTTTTGTTTTTGTTTCCAGCTACTTTCTGAGGATCAATTTGTATTTGTTTGCTCATATGCCAATAACACTGTTTGGCTTTAATGACTGTTTTCCCCTGCTATTTATTTCCAGACGTATTAAAGACAGCACTCCTCTGCCTTTTCACCCTGTATTTCTATTTGATATTTGATCCTCTTCCATTTTTCTATCTATACTATAGCCATGAATGTGATCCAAGCCAAACTCATCCTTCTGGAATGCACTAGAGGAGACTTGTACTCAGACGAGACTCAGATGTGTCTTATGCTTCATTTTGGCTGATCATGATTGGCTGATAATTACTGTCAATTACTAAATGTATGTCAATATGGGCACTCTCTCCATAGTCTAGTATGTCTATCCAGGTATCCAATTTTTCATTTGAGCCTGTATGTTCCTCCTCCTCTTCCCAGAAGGGTGAGCTGCTGTCATTGTGAATAACACAGAAATAGTCCCTTTCTGTGTGCAGGTAGCTTCCCCAACACTCCTTACAGCTCTCTAATATACAGTTGTTTCAGTGTAGCCTGGAAAGCAGCTACAGAATTTGTATCCAGCAATATTTGCAGGAACGGTCTGAAGACCTCTTGCCGTGAGTTCCCCTTTCAGGACAGCTTGTTATCATTGCTTCGCTTTTAGCTACTCCCCTGTTTTTCTCTCAGCTTTCTCACTGACCTTCAGCTTTTCCAGTCCCATAGATTCTCTCCATGGTGCTGCCTCAAATGTTTTGGCTCTGCAGTGGGAATAAAATACACTGCCCTTGTTTAGAAAACCAATTACCTTAGCAAATACCTCTGTGGATTCTGCCAGCTTTTGCTAAACCCAAGATAACTTTCAACCCTTTTTCTATTCCTCCCCTCTATCCCCATCCAAAATCTCTTGCACTTCAGAGCATGTTCAGCCTTGAATTCTAGCAGTGTAAGACTAAGAGGTCTGTATGTCTGGATCACCCAACTCTTTACTAAATATAGGTGCTATATCTCTGGTCATATGGTACCATCACTGACTTAATAGATTTATTAAAAAAAAAGTCTTTGCTGATGATTTGCAATTACATGTGTCAGAGATCATGCTAGGAAAAGGCTGAATTACCAGGAAAAGGTAATGAATATAGAGCAGACTCTGAGCAGAGAAATTGCTGGACAGAAACAAAATTCTGTGCTTTGTTTCAGTTCAAGACTGAAACAACCTCTGTAGTACCTAATGGCATAATTTAGAGGTAACACAAAATAGTTTTCTGTTTTTCACATGAAATCTCAGTGAAAAAAAGCAATTCACTTTCATTAGGAAAATAGTACTGAAAATTTTCACTCCATGAAAACCTTGTTTTTTTCAGAAGAGAAACAATGCTTTCATTGTTCTAACCAGAAACTTGCAATAAATGATGGAGTAGGCTTAGAGAGGAGTAATGGAAAGACCTACGAAGGAATGGTGGAAAGATTGGACCACAGTTCTACACCTTGGTACTTCTGATTTTAATTTTAAAAGCTTTGTGGCTTTTCTTCGTTTGTTCTGCCTAATGTATGAAGCAGGCAATAGCTGTAATCTTGAGTTTTGTGGGAAGCTAGATTATACTGATGAAATAAGGCAAATTAGGAGAGAAAAATGTCATTCAAGATGATTCTAAATGGCATGAGGGCTATGCACTCTTTCACCAAATCTGCAATTTGCAGGCTGATAGACGTGGACCGTATTTCCTAACCCCTCTGCCTGTAACCTGGGACTGCTGATAAAAGCTACCTTTTTAATTGAAGTGAATTGAAATCCTTTCATGAAAAGTAGTCAACAATAAAAATACTTACATCTTCAAGTTCAAGTTTGGTGGCTGTTCTCATTCTGTGGATTATGTATTTCCTGTGCCTGGCTCTTGAAAGTGCAGTGGGAAGTGCAGGAAGTTTCATGAGGGTTGGAGAGGGGCAGGAGTGTGTCCTGGCTGTTTCTGGGCTATTTTCTTCTTGTGGCCTTCATCCTGCAGGACTGGCTCTGCTCTTCTGTATGTGACGTGCTGTGGTGCCTTCAAATCCTGGGCGTGGAAGCTCTGTTGGACCTCAGAAATTGTGTAAAAATGTTTTCAGCATAGCTTCCACACGCTGCATATAATAAGTTTTCCATTCTGTCTATTGCTGTTGGGTGTAAATTTGATGGGGTTTCACTGTCTAAGAAGAAAATATTTTCTTTCATTCTGAAAGATGTGAGGGAGATACAGTGTTTGGGCCACCTGCAAATTCTCAGATTCTGAGGTTGGAAGTGTCAGAAGCTGTTATGACTGTTTCCCCAGGTACTGTGCTCCTGTTAGCAACGGTTTAGCTTGCTCAGCACACCAGTTTTGTTGCACGTGGACAGAAGACAGAAAGAATAAAGTGAGAAGTAGTTGATCATTTCAGTGACTCCTGGTTGAAGGATTTGCATGACTGTTTAAGCAGTATTCCCATATTAATGTCCAGCTCTACATGGATATAACTTTTGTCTCTAAAGGCAAAACATATTTCTTCTGCCCTTGCTTTCCAAATTCTGCCTGGGGACATTTTGTGTGTTGAGCAGATGAGGGACAACCACTAACATGTTACTTGCTTCCATGAGGAGTACATGGATTGCCAGGGCAATAGGATGAAGAAATGTCTCAGACAAGACTCAAGTGTTATTTTTATTCACATGCATGCATTTGCCTAAATACTGAGGCAGCTGAGTACATCAGTCTTGTTTCTTTAAGAACATCACCAGAGCTACCTTCTGAATGATGACATTTATATATTTTAATATAATTCATTGTGGTCAGAGGAATGTCCAATACAGTAATTTGGTACTCTATATCAGTTCTCAGTGAGTGACTAATCCATCAAATTTGTTCAGCACTACAAGTCAGAACACGATTTTTTTTCTAGCTGCTGATGTGGCTAGCTCACACAGCTTTTAGAAAAATCAAGTTGTGTGTTTTTTCCATCCTATATATCATCATCTCTGTCCACAGTAAAGAATTTAGAATCAGGGCTTGTCTGACTGGCTATTTTTCTCAGAGTCGCATGAGGCAAAGCAGTGTACAGCTTACTCATCCAAACCTATTCAGAGTTTGAAGGTACTGTGATACAAATTTACTGAGAAGATAAGAAAACTTGGAAGGCACAAATGGGGCAGATAAGGACGACTGCAAAATCCCATGGATCCTTTCAGAATTGGTTTGAGAGTTTTTGGTGTTTTGCTTTGTTGTCTTTTTCTGGCATTGGTGCAGCGTATTTTTGACAAGCCTCAGCAGTTTTAGAAAAGCATTCAGAAGTTTTTGATGCTCATCTGAACCAATTCCATCTAATCAGAACAAGAGCTGAATGTTACTATTCTCAGGAAGCAATTGTATTCACAAAATTTCATCTTTTCTGATGTCCTCAATTTGTCCTCTGACAGAAGCAACTTTTATTAATCTGTCCTTTCACTGTTATTGATTGGCCGCTTATTATGCCAATACATCCAACTTATGTTTGCACATAAGCTGTGCAGTGAATCCAGTTGACAGCCATAATTTGAAACTCACATAGATTGAATGAAAGCAACTGTCATATTCTTGTCACTTGCCATACTCCATCTTCCAGGGGTGATGGGACAGACTTGTTATTTCAAATGGTAGAGTTCTTGGAGTTGTCAGAGTGTTCCTTTCACGATGCTGTTTCGGGAAGTCCCTCGTACCTTGCCCTTCAGGTGGGCTTTGCAGCATGTTGGATACTGAGAGCTGCTTTGAAGCCAGCACAGTTTGTGTGTGCCATAGCTTGTAGCTGTTGTGGTACCTGCAGATTCCACACACTGTGACTGGGAGTTCACTAATGAATGCTGAAGTGCTGAAATATTTACCCAGAGCTCATTAAGGTTGATTGTTAATGCCAGCCTGGGCTAAAATTGCAAAGTATTTGGCTTCTTCCTTTCTGCTTGAAGAAGAGGCAAGTATAAGAGCAGCTCTCAGTGTTACATGTATACCATGTGTGTAAATGGCAAAAGGCAACATGCAACCAGACATTCCTTCAGCTCACTATTTTAATTTTGGATCAACAACATCAAGGGCATTTTGCTCTGAACAGGCACTGCAGATGGTCTTTCCTGCAAGTCCTCTTTTCCTTCATGGGAAATGAGATTGTTTGCTCTCAGCACATCAGAAAAGTGACTGCCAAACTAATACCCACAGCAGTAGTTCCTCAAATCACCAGGCTTTAAGTAAATGTGCTGCCAACTTACTGGCTGTTTGCACCACGGGACATGGCTTATCCAAAGTCACTGAGAACACAGCTCTGCTGTGTATGTAGTGCTGCAGTTTCCCCTGCACATTGCATTTCACTGATTTTTGTCATAACTCCTCCCCTCATTGCTAAGCCATTGGCCAGCTCTGCCATTTCTCAAGTTGGTTGCAGTTGGTTTGCTTTTCTCTGCAAGGCTTGACACCAGTGCTGCAGGTGCCTGCTGGTCTCTCCAAGAGCTCATTTATACCCATTTCCCTCATGTGGAGGAGTAGGGAGGGCAATGCCAGGCAGTTGTTTATAGATGCTGTGCAGAAGTTGTCATCTGGAGGTGGTTGCATTGGACCTGCTATCAGGAAGCTCTGTCCCATGGGGAGCTCTCCGATGAGTGCTTTGCCCTGTGCAGATAGTACAAGCTATTGAGTGCTGCTGCTGACATAAGATTGGAAAGAGCCCAGGGCTTGTCCATGGGTTTGTGAGGGGAAAACGGCATTTTATCCAAGAATCAAACAGATGTAGATTTGAAATTGTTGAAGTGTCAAGACTGGGGAGTGCGGTGATACCACTTCTCCAAGCACAGTTTTGCTAGGTTAAAAATCACAATTTATGTGGCTTGAGCAAGTGCGTCTGTGGTTTTCAAAAAACTACTTTTCTTCTTTCTGAATGAACATTTTCCCCTCTGGTTGTATATTCATTTCACTGCCTCAGTGTAAAGGTAAAACTGTTTGATTTCATAGTGTAATTATCATTTTCCTGTTGATCTGTAGTTTCCTGAGTACCTCATCATAATATCATAATATCCAGCTTTGTCTCTGGATGGTTCCATAACATTTCCCTGTAAGTAATTTCTTAGCTATTCTGAGGTGGGCTGGCAGAGGGACACAGTGGTATGCAGATGATACAAGCCCTCATTGCACAACCTTAATAGCTGGGAGAAGGCAAAGGTACAGCTCATACCCTGATGCATTTGTTGGTTTTGGCTGACAGAGGTTTTCTTCTTGGGGAGTTTGTGCTTATGAGGTTGTTTTCTGAGAGGTTACCTGCAGGGCCTGATGGCAGCTCTTGCAAGGGTGATAAATTAATACTTTGCACACTAATCTCAGAACAGCTACTTGCAAAGTAAAGCACTCGTCAACACAGAAGTTGGCTGCACTGTACGGCTTAGTTGAGGAAGAAAATGAGACATGCAATATATTGTCTCATGTAGGCTCAGGACTAAGTATCTATGTTTCTGTGGACCAGCTTTATTAACTGGGGCTGGTTCTGCAAGGAAGTGCTAAATAAGTCCTGAAGTTGGATTATTAATGCCACTCTGGAGACTGCAGTTGAGGGGAGGCAGGACATAATGCTCCTCTTGATGAAGTCCTGAGGTGAGGCAGGAGCTCTGGAACACAAAGATAAGAAGATTGCTTGGGCCAAACCTTATTTATTATCATTTTAGTTGCTTTTGTTTGTTTGTTTTTTCCTAATGAAATCAAATTTTGGGAAAGCTGAAGAGAGGATGGTGTGGAGGAAAGAAGACTTGAGAGAAGGTAGGGTTGTTATATGGAGCAGGTCTGGAAAATTTGGAAAGCCATGAGGCTGCATCATATTTGGGCATTTCTAGGATGTGACAATGGTTGTAAACAGCCGTACTGTGGCATCATCTGTTGGCCTTTATTATTGTTATTTGCTGATGACATTCCTGTTAGTCCTTGAAACATGCTGGGCATTTCTCCATTTCCTTTTGGTTAGCTCCCAGCATGCTTTGTCTAAACCCTGGTATTACAGCCAGAGCCAGGAGATACGCAGTTACTATTCTGCTTGAAATACATTTTGAATAATGCTGCATATATTTTACGGATTTTATATCCATCCTGTAATATTCTAACTGCCTCCTTCGCTGATATACAGCCTCTAGATTTGGTCCTATAGTAATGGGAAAAAATGCTATATTGCTTCCTGGCTCTTCTTTCCTCATTCTCCAATTCTCTCCTTCCTTGAAATATGATCTATTTTGTTCTTTCTATTTCTGTTCCAAACATACATTAATGCATCCAGATCCCCATATGCACTTGCTATTACTGCTTAGTACTTAATTCAGGGTTATTTGACTTTACTGAAGCTAGCTGGCTAGCTTAGCCTTGTGTCCTCCTTCATTCCTCCTCTTTCACCTGATCCCTGTCTCTCCTTCTCTCTCTCCCTCCCTCCTTTTCTCACAGAATCACAGAATATTCTGAGTTAGAAGGGACTCACAAAGATCAATTGAGTCCAATTCTTAAGTGAATGGTTCATATTCTCACCTTCTATTCATAGAATCACAGAATCATAAAATGGTCTGTGTTGGAAGGGACCTTAAAGATCATCTCATTCCAAGTACCCCACAACAGGCAGGGACACCTTCCACTAGACCAGGGTGCTCTGGGTCCCATCCCATTTGTCTGCCTGACTTTACCTGTTAACCTCATTTGCATGGAATTCTCTCAAGATAAAAATTATATATTTATGAGAAAAACCTTCTTTCATAATCACTAGAATGGCATTACCAAATATCAGCAGTACAACTGTTTTGAAAATCTAGTTTCTGGTTTTTTAGAGGGGAAAAATTGTTGTCTTTAAGCACTGTGCTATGTAAGTATAATTACTCTTAACCATCTATTCTGTGTATTACTTCGTCATTTCTTTCCCCAGTGAAAGAAGACAAGTGAGTTTTGCCTTTTTTTTTTCTGTCAGTCCTGGTTTGCATGCTGGTATCTTGGTTAGATGCTGAGTTTACAAGAACTGCAGAGAATATTTGATTGCTTTGTTCCTTTTCATTGAAAGGAATGAAAGATAAAATGCTAAGAAAGTGAAATTTCAATATCTCTTCTTCTGTGTAGCTCCTCATCTGTCACTGGAAAAGAAGGAATTTTTTAACAAATATTTGATTGCTTATTTTCTATTTCAAAGCAAGATTTGAAAGTATCAATGCTAGAAAGCATTTCTGGAGAGAAAGATCTGTATCATTCCTCCACACCGAGGATAGGAATGGATAGGACATTTCCCACACTTTTTATTAATTTTAATTTCTTAGAAAGTGGGAGGCAACAAAGCATCCAGCCCCTTCGCCTGGTAAGAAACAAGGGCTGGTCTTAGCATGGTGCTGGTCACCTAACAGTAATTCAGCTGATCACAGGTAAACCTGTGCCTGGAGGTTGGTTTTGAAGAGGGGTTAACTCAGCATGGAAATAGTGCTGCTACTTTCTTTTCCTGGTTTCGGGTTTTTTTTCCTGACTTCTGTGTAGTGGGCACTTTCCCAAAAAGCTCTTTTAAACCAATGGGAATTTTGTCCCACCAGCATTGTTTCTAACCAGCCAGAAAATCAGCAGGGAGGCTATGAGATTTGGTTCTCCTGCGAAATCTCAGCTTACATCTCACATGTCCCTTTTCCAGAAAGTCACTCCTGCCCTCCTTAACTCTGGAATTCTTCCCCTCAGTGTGGCTGCAAAACCTGCAGGCTTCTCTTGTAGGGGATCTTAGTGCCTGCAGACACTGCCTGCCTGCAAGAAGTCTTTGATATGCTTTTAAAAAGCAATATCCCTTTCCTTTAAAAGGCTGACCTGTCCCATTTGTGGTGTACTTTCACTTGCATGTAACTTGCTGAAGCAATAATCAGCTTCTTTAAAATTCTGCTCTTTGCTCACTTCTAAACCACTTGAATATTTTATTCTGTCTAGGATTCGAGTAGCTTGCTCCCGTGCCTGCTTTCATTTTTTAAAGTAACTGAGAAGTTTTCATGAACAATGAGCTCATTGAAGCCAAGAGAATTATTTGGCCAAAAATTCCATCTTTCTATGAACTGACAATATCACAGATTATCTGCTGGGCTATCTGACTGTAATTCAGAGAAATCCATGACTCTCTGGCTCTATTTCTGCATTTGTGTGGGTGAGACAATCCTATTCCCCTGCATTTTACAGGTCTTGCTGTTCTCCTCACGTTGACTAACATTTTGTACAGCTGAACAGTGCTTTGGTTCCCCCTTTGGGTGTATTTGATGGCCTCACTGTCTTAAATAGTGACTGGAACAAAAATTGCAACTTTCTGGTTTAGAGCTTCTGGAAGAACCCATTTTTTTTTTCCCGTTTGAGAAGCACTTGTGAACATCTCTGTCCTGCGGTTACAGATAAATGGAGAATGCAGGCCAATTCTGGTGACTTGTTCTCCAAGAGATTTTCTTTAATAGCCAGCCTGAGATGGCCAAGACTATCATGCTTTCAGGATGTCAATCCATTAATTCTAAGGAGAAAGAGTTACTCTGACAAGGGTTTTCCTTTTAGTCTCTTGTCTGCTACTGGTCTGGGCCTTCTTATCAGTTGGACCTTGGGTTTTCCTTCCACGTGCAGTGGTGACAAAGACTTACTGCTTATCTCATGTTGAAAGTTAGTAATTCATGGTGATGTAGGAGCTAAATAGGAAAATGGAGAGGATTTATGCAGGAGAAAAGCCTTGTATTGCTATTTCTTGCAAGTTCCCTTCAATTCCAGAGGTCTATATTTCCAGAGAGATCACTCTTGCACTTTTAATCTGAGACAGAAATTAAGATGTCATTTGTCAAACCTATTAAGAACATTGCATAATGCCGATGAAACATCAATTAAACATTACTTAGCGACATAAAATGGGCCTGATTCTACGTGCAGTGTGCACCTGCACAACACTGTGCACTTCTAAGCATGGCACAAGAGTGATTTTAACTTTTGAGTAGCATCTCATGCAACTGCTCTCTGGCTCTGATCAGCAGATGGAGATGCTTGAAAAGGTTGTGAGCAGTGTTGTGGGTTATATGCCTCCAAATCCAACTGGCTCATCTTGGAAACATTTTATTAGTGTTCAGATTCTGCCTCGCCTTTCAATCTGATCCAACAGAGCTTTCCCTGAATTGCAATGTCTGTTGGATCATGCAGGCTGTGATCCAATATCCTGGCTTTATTTTCAATTTGGTAGCAGCACAGTAAGTTCCTCCAAGTAACTGCATAGGATGGATGAAAACAAAGCAATTCCAAAATGCTGAAAAAATATGAATGGTAGAATCCAGAGGAGGGAAGTGCCTACAGGGAGATTAAGGAGGATGGATGGCTCACACTTTGAGTGGCTGCTGTGGCAGGATTCCACCACGGCTCAGTCATGCATGCAGTCATCACCACTGCTTTCACCAGCCTGTGTGTAGCTGCTACTCCACAGGCACCAGACACTGCCTTCTTGATCGTGACAGAAAAATCCTGATGCAACTGAGTTGCGTAGGACTGTGAGTCCAGTAAACTCAGTTGAGTATCTCCAGAGGCCTGAATACATCTACCAGGTATCATTTCATAAAAGTAGTCACGTCTCCAGAATCTCGGCCAAAATCACAGTCTGTTCCTTCTTTAACACTAGAACTATTTCCCTTCTACACCACATTGTAATATTGCTGTTAACAATAGATGATCTTTCTTCTTGGTACATCCTGACCACACAATAGAAAAACTGAACATGGCTACAGAGACTGAATAAAGATTTATTACATAGTCTTTAGTGTTGTATCAATGCACAAGCCAAATGTATGTCCTAATCCTTCGTTCTTATGGCAAAGAAAGGATTATTCTATATTTAAAATTAAAATTACATTGAATTAAAATGTTATTTTGTTGAAGGCCATTGTAAAACTCAGGGCTTGCAGAGGGGAAACAAAACCAATTCATCCTTATTATAATTGCAAGGCTCTGATCTTGTTTGCTTAGATGCTATGGTGATAGACTCAAAATTGGCTCTTGGTAAATACAACATACTTTTTGCATAATATTGGATAAGCTGTTCCAGGAATTTTTCACCTCCGGGTGAAATTGCCTGCAAAAGCAATGTTGAAATTGGCCTTGGTTGTGTGGAAGCTTTGCCTGATGATTTTGTAATAGATCATGGTAAATTTGTTTCATGGTCCTATTAAGAAAGAACTGAGGAGATTGAGCATTCGTCATTATAAAAACTGCTGTTTGACTTTCACAAGTGCAAATCTGCCTTGTTAATCTTCTGTTTCCTTCACCCTCATTGGCACCATTCCTCAAATTTTGTGCTAAGTGCAGATATACAATTCAGCAAGTGTAGAAAACAAAAGCCCTGAAACAATCAGTTGTCGCTAAAAAGCCCCTTCCGATCTCCTGACAGCTTGGCCAGGCATGAAGGCTTCACTGTGTGGTGTCTCTAGTGGCAAAGGCAGTTTGGTTTTCATCATGTCCTTTCTTTCCTGCCTTTGTCCTGTTGGCTCTCACCATAGCTGTATCAGCACACTTATTTGAGGGACTTACTTGGAAGACCAAACAATGAAGTGAGCCAGGCTTAAAAAAAAGGTCCACTGCTGCAGGAGTGTGTGTGCTCTACCTCATTTGGATTGAAGAGAACAGCTTCTTAGCCAAAAAATGGGGTTTCAGCTACTGAAGTTGTTGATAGGGAGGAGGAGGGATGTTGGAAAACAGTTTAATAAAATGAAAAATTAAATGAAAATGAAAAATGGTGGCCCATTGCATCTTGCTGTTGAGATTCACAGGATATAGAAACCAAGGAGCTTTGCTTCTCCCTGGTATCAGCAGAGACATTCATCTAGTAGACCCGTGTTCTAATCTCTGCTCAATTTGGGACGCTTTTGTCAGTGACACACTCTTTTTGCCAGACTGCCAGGCATACTTCAGCACTCCCTCCCTCTCCCTAAAGCAGTTGAATTTATCATAAAATAATTGTGTATTGATTGAGATGGAGAGAAAATGTAAAGCTGCCCCAGTGTCTGGGCTGTGACATTCCCTGGGCCTCCCCTTTTTTAAACTGGGCATACTAGAGGTCACAGTCCTTCTTCACACCATGTCTGAGAGTCCTCACCAGCAACCTATAAATTGCATCCTTGCCAGGCACTTTTTCTCATGGTATATCCATTATCTGACCCCCAAAGAGATATTTATTTTCCCTTTGCCCACCTATCTTTGATCTTTTTCTTTTCCTTGCCAAACTGTAAAAATACAGACTGAACTGACTCAAATGACATTGCTCTTGAATCAGTGTAAGTCTTAGTCATAGATTCTATAATGTCACAAAATTACTGTATTGATCCATCACAGTTTAAGACTTTTTTGAGGTATTTTATTTTATCCAATATGATATGTATGACAAAGCACTACATAATATTGGCCATATTAAGTAAATTTAGCACTTTGAGGTAACAAGACATTGCACAAAGGGAATGTTATTACACAGGATTTTCCAGACACTTCTTGCTACCTAACCTTGCTTGGAGATTTGGAGGAATTGTAAAATAATTGCAAATTTTGCAAATGAGATAAAGAGCAAGATAAGATGAACAGCAAGCTTAGTGCTCCTATGCATGAAGAAGATTCAAGCGGTAGCAAGGTGAGCTCTGTTAAGCAGCGTGCATTGAAGCACTGCCAGATGTAAGCTCTGCTAAAGAAACGGGTGTATGTCATTATCTTATGTGGGATGAAGATGCAGCATTTTGCATAGCCATGGCATTGAAAAGGAAATTTCACCTCTGGGGTCCTATCCTTTAGAGTGTTTTGGCTTTTTTTTTTTTTTTTTTTTTTTAATTTATTGATGGGTGCTCAGCACAGCTAAGCCCCAGAGCATTTGTAAAGAGCTCAATGTGAATTGAGTCATCTGACTTTTCAGCCCTTGACTTTGAGTGCTGTGTTTGACTTTTACTCCAGAGAGGTTGCTGTGATGAGCCAAATGCACGCAGAGCACATTGCTGACACTGCTCCTGTGAGCAGTAGGAGTTGAGCAAAACATAACGTGCATATTTACTTTGCTCATTTAACATGCAACAAAAAATTTAAATAAATTAAAATGCTAACACCTTGGTGGGAAATCAATGAATCACTTAATGACAATAGATTCTCCTCTATTTTTTGTGTCTGCATTAATGCTGCATTAAATCAAATTACTTTCATTAAGATGGATGTGAACTGAACTCATTTAGCAACAGGACAAACAGCACATTCTTACTGTTAGAATCTTCATGTTTCCATCAGAAACCTTGGTTCAGGAAAACATGACAGTTCAAGCTAGCTGTGAATTTCTGTACTTCAAGCCTCTGCAGAAATACCTTTTACAAGGGGAGCTGAGGTTGAATGTGTGCCCAGTGTGCAATGGATTACACAAAACCAATAAAAATGAATTGCTGAAATTCCACAAAAAAATATCTTCCTCCCTGAGTATTCTTGCCATCTGGAAAAAAAGGCATGGATGTTTTTTGGGCTGGTTCTGTCATCTCTATGTCCCTCCCTGTCCTTATCACTAAGTCAACTATTCAATAATCACAATATTAGCAACTTCAGAATAAAAAAATCTTGGACAGCTGATTTTACTTACAAATTTCTCTTCACAGAAAAATGAAATTGTTTATGTGCAAAACTGACTGATCTTAGAGTTAACCAGAGACATTTAACTCCTGTTTTAATACTCTGGTTCAGCCCTAAGAAATTGATATCTACCTAAAGAAACCAGGGTCCCCACAACTCCTGTTGTTTACAATAATCTTGAACAAAATTCCCGGGAAACTCCCTGATCAGAAAAGACAGCTCAGCTTAGCTATATGTTTCCCAGCCCATCTGCTTTTTCTGTTACAAAGATTATGCTGTCATCATACATTTTACTTGGAGTGATTCTTGTTTCTAATGTACCATATGCTATTAGCATGAGGTGCAGTGTTCTTTCAAGAGACTTGTACCAGGGACAGCAGGACTGAAGAACCAGACCTTTACACTAGCTGCAGAAACCATTCTGGCATGGAGGAATAGCAGCTTCTTCAGGTTCCTCTGACCAGCTTCTAAAGATGCAATATAATGTGCCCCGGGTTCTATATTCTGCATCTGAAATTGATGTTAGGACATATCCAGGTGGATGTGTTCAGATGTTGTTGTGGTTCAGGAATGGTACTCCCCAGTTTAGTGCTCCCTGATTTAGGCTCTCCAAGCCACACTGCTGGTTGCATGCTCCCTCTTCCCCTCTCCCTGCCCCACTGTACCAAGCTGGAGAGGAGAATTGAAGGCACAAAATGTGAAGCTCACAGGCTGAGGTAAGAACAATTTACTGGAAACAACAATGAGATAAGAAAACAAACACTAACAGCAACAATATAAATAACAAAAGTGTACAAAAGAGGCAGTGATTCACATGCAAAAATGCTCACCAGGAGCTTGGCCTGACCACAGCCACACCCACCTGACCAGTCTCGGGAGCTTGGAACCGGCATCACCCAACCACTTCCTCTGGCTCGGGACCAGCACCACTCTTACCCAGCCAGAACGAGCTCCTTCTCCCTGGAAGAAAGTCCCTTTCCCCACCCCTGGCAAGGAGGTGAGGTGGTATAGAATAACTTCCATGTCCTAGTCATGCCCCCGCCTGACCACTGCAAAAAATTGACCCTATCATGGCCAGAACCAGGACAGACATGCTGGAACAAATTCTGCCTCTATTTGGCATCAACTTATTGCAGCAGTGTGAGAAATCCAATGTATCTCACTGGCAAGGCATGCTTAGAAAGAGTAGACTATGACCTACTGTATTGTTGGATAAGATGTGCACAGGAATTCTGGAGTGGCTATTGCTTTGTAAATCCACGTGCAAGTTTATCCTCCCATACAACATCTGTCTGGTCAGACCCTTAAATTTATTAAATGAATTCTGGGTAGGAGCTGGTGTAGTATGTATAAGGACATCTGACTGTGTTAAAAAGTACTGTATGAAATTCAGAACACAGTACCTAGCCTAAATTTACATGAGTGGGACTAGGATGTAACTTTTTATTTGCATCTGAATCCTTATTGAGAGGTGAACTTCTGCTGTGAGATAGACTGATATTCACTGAACTCACTTTTTACTTGTCTCTGTCACATTGCAAGCCATTAGAAAACATCTTTTTTGCATTTCTGAGCACAGGAGCAAGTGTTGCAGCTTCATGCATTATTGAAAAGTGTGGCCTCAGCTCATACAATATAGCAGGGATCCAAATGATCTCCAGACTCAAGCTTTTTATATACACAAAGGCGGGTCAAAAATGAGGGTCCAGAAAGGTGTAAGAGTGAAAATAATGCAGAACATAAATAAAAAGTTGGGCTTATGCAAAAATGAACAAATTTTTACTGGGGAGGCAGCAGATGAAAATACCAGGCATTAGAAGTTCAAGTGACCTCTAACTCCATTTTTGTGATAATCTCAGCTGGCCAGGCACTCTTCCTCTCCCTCCCTCTCCCTCTCTCTTTCTTTCTCTCTCTCTCTCACTCAGCTTCTTCTCTGGAAGCTATTTTGCTCTGTGTATGACTATTGAATATTCTTTGAAGCAGAACCTCAATAACCCATTTCCTGGTTGAATGCTCTCACCTGAAGGTCATATTTAGTCATCCATTCCCTTCACCTGGCTATACTGTAATGAAGAAAATCCTGAGAAGTTATTTAATAGCTGATGGAAATGCTTTAGTGTGAGAGAATTGAAGCTCTTGGCCTCTTTAGGAAAAGATCAAGGTGTCACTTTGGGAGACTTTATGTCCTGTTTTTCTCCTTCTGGGTCCAGTTATGGATGTTAATCCAATGAAGTGAGGTAGGAAAAGGATGTGTATGTGCAAAGCGACAAATCCCACCATGAAACACAGATTTCTGTCAAGGGGAAGTGGTAATGAAGTGTTGAAACAAAGTGTAACATCAAATCCTTCCCCTTCACGTCACAACTAGATGCCTCCTCTTGAAGTTCTATTTTAAACAGAAGAGATGGGGCTTAAAAAAGGGGCAACTGGGTGAAATGGAGGGGCCAGTACTATGGAAAAGCTCAGATTAGATCTAAAGCTATGTCACTGAATTCATGACATAGTTTGCTTCCAGGTGTTATTTCATGTTAGGTGAGTGTGTGCATTTGATATTTTGGAAATCTTCTGTTTTCCTGAGCAAGAAAGGATTTTTGAAAATTTAATCTTGCGTTTCTCTTCCCATTAAGAATGAACAAACAAACAGACAAACCAACAAACAAACAAAAGCACGCAAACCCAGAACGAACTCTGGTCTACCCCAGCAGCTAGACCAAGTTCTTTCCCTCTCAAAGATTTTCCAAATGAGTGTTTCCTCATGAGCTTCCTCTTTCTTGTGCATCAGCTGGAGCACTGATACAGCCACATACTGTGCTCTTCACTCATTTGTTGGAATTTAATTTTCCCTGGGTTTGTTGTAACTCAGGGGTCGCTGAAAATTCTGTTCACAACTCTGTCTATTTGTCTTTCCACGGGTTTTTGCTAATTGGGCCTGGAATAATACCATCTAAAGGCATGCTGCTGTATACCTATAAAATATTCATACTAAGATTGGCATGTCAGTGTAGCTGGGACCTAAGTTAAGCCAGTAATATCCTTTTAAGATTCTGGTAAATATACCAGGGGCTTTTGTTGTTTTTTTTTTTCAAGTGTTAGGTCTACACACATATGAGATGGGTAAGCCAGGCTTCTTGTTTAAGATGTGCTAAATTATTTCCATAAATCTTATATTGTTGGCTGTTTAAATTATTATGAGCCAAGGTCTCTGGCACTAGAGGCTACACACTACAATGAAACGTGCTCATATTTTCTGTGTTTATGAATCTAAATTATGACAGGGTACTTTTTTTCTCTTCTGTCTCATGCTTTTTCTCCTCAGAGCACTCCACTGTGGATATTCACAGATGGGCTAATAACAATTGCAATGGTTGCCTATTTGTCACCCTGTCATAGGTTGCCAGAGATTCTTTATTTGTGCTATTAAAAACATACAAATAAAAAACACCTTTTAGTTGTCTGATGGCCCTCCTTGAAGGCCTTTTTAGTTTCCAGAGAGGCACTGAAAAATCAAGTTTTTAGTACTTATAAAGAATAAAGAATAAGAAAGAAAGTTCTTTCCTGCTTAATTGTAACTTATCCAGGTGTGCTTTTTGCAGACCTGCCACACATAGCACTTATGCAGTGTGTTTTCTTCCTTTATTCAAAGGTAGGATACTAGGGAGGTTCAGCTCACAACCAAGCAATGAAGAACAAGTGACACAATGTGCTCACCATTTTGACAATAGCTTTATCTACGTCACCTGTGTGTTGCAGGATTTTCTCTTTTTGAACTTTTTAGGAGCAAAAGTTTTTCCTACTTTTGTCAACCAGGTGGCTTTGCCTTTTTTTTTTCTCACACATTTCCAGCAATTAGTCTCCCATTTTTGAAACAATCACTTTCAAGTCCTACAAGAGAAAGTAGTTCCTAGTAGAAGGGAACACGTACCCAGCCATTGCAAGACAAGGTGTAATGTTGCATATGAAATCACAGATAAAACATGAGTATGAAGCCCCAGGCAATTCTCCCAAGCAGGACTTACTTGGCAGCCTGTGCTTCACATCCTAGTTTCCTCAAAAACCTTCCAAGAGGCTTTTACAGATGAGAAGTCATGAAAACCTTGCTCTCATGCCCCTGGTGCTGATACATGTAGTGCCACGCTCATATCTTTATGCTGAACCTGGCTATTTGCTTGGCAAGTGTCTTCAAAACACCTGTGCAGTAGGATCCAGTCCTTTCCCTGCCAACACACATCTCCTGTGTCTTTTTCCAGAGCACAAAGAAAGCCTTTGGGGCATGGAATATATTTCTGTTTGTTTTCAGACCACACACAGAAAAATGGAGCTGATCTTGGCTGGAGGTGATAGGTCAGGTCACGATAGAAGCAGGGAACACTTGTAGTGGCAACTGATGTAATTCTCCTCTCCCTGTGGCTGGACTTTACAGAAGGATTCAAAGCACAGTGCTGTCTTCTAGGATGCTAATAAATTATGCACACTTGCTGGAGCTGGCTGTCTGATATTCTCCCTTATGGTGCTCTCTTACAAAATTACTTCCTCTGGGAACTTTCAGTAATGGAAGACATGGCCAAGATGAAGTGGGAGCTTGCTAATTGGTAGTGATAATCTACTGAAGCATTAAGTAAAGTAATCTTAGTTTATACTGTTTTTCTCAGATCTTGTTTTTATCTAAACCTGTTGCTATGTCTTCAGCTAGAAAACAGAGCTTGTCTCAAAGAAGATGCACTTTTCCCACCTTCTACAATTGATCCCTCATTATAACAAATATGTGCAGCACACTTTCAGAGTTCTGCCCTTGTTACAGTCCGCTGTCCACATTCACGCTAATGTGGCCATTTTGCTTAGGGTTTGCTGTGTGCAAGTGATAAAAGACATTAATGTTTCCCTGGAGTACCTAATGGGCTCTTTAATCATTTGCATGTCCCCTGTTGGCATTGGCTGACTTGTGGTCCAGGATGGGCACTTCTTCAGCTTCGCAAGAGGCATAATATTATTTTGCTGAATATAATGACACTAAGGGGACTGAGTTTCTTGGAGTTGAGATTCCACAGAATTATAAAATCTAATCACTACTTAGAGATGTCAATCCTGCCATGTAAAAAAGGGCAAAAGGCAGGTAAGCACCCTCAATCTTGCACATGAAAGAACAAGCAGGTAAATTTGGGATAGTCCTATAGACTAGATCCTAAACTGTGTCACACTGCTGAACTGGCCCAGCCCTGCCAAGTGCTGGTCCCAGACCAGGGACATTCTGGAGGCCTCAGCTCTTACTGATATTGCTTCAGACCCTTACATGGACCAAACAGACCTGAAAAATGAGGTGGCTGGTCCTTTGAGGATCAAAAACTAGGGCTTCTTTTACAGACATTAGTCATAAGTGTTCTGTTGCACATGGTTAGTATTTCAGTAACAACAGACAAATGGCTGATGTGTTCTGTGGTGGTTATCCTTGGTATATATTTGCTTTTGACTATTTTGGTTGTTCAGGATAATGTTAAGCATGTTTTAAATGTCAGAAGAAGAAGTACCATTAAATGCCAAGGCAGTTCATCTACAGCTTAACTTTTATTTATTTCAAATGCTTTCATTCTACTGTAATAATATTTTATTCACTTCATCTTACTTTTCTGTCCATCAGAAATTACCCGAATTAATCAATGATTTTTTTAATATGTTTGAAATTTCAGGTCTTGGCATCATTTGTATATGTGAGCTGCCCTGTGTGGACACAGCACTGTGTGTACACATGTGAGCTGCTCTGGCTCAGGAAGACCCTCACCAGAGAATAACTCAGAGTTAGTTGTGTAGTGAAGGTTGCACTTGTAAGGCTTCCCTAAACCTCAGTGGGGCTAAGGAATCTCTGAGGAGTTATGAATTGCAGTGCAGTATTTACCACCCAGTGTAATGTGATTTCCTGCTTCTTGGCTCGCTGTTCTTCTTCATCTTCCATCCCCATGCTTTCTTGTCTGTCTTTTCAATCAATCTGGGTTTTTATTCCTCCTTGCTGCTCTCCAGTTCCCAAGATACTGTCTGTATTTTCCTCCACAAGAGGCCTGGACAAAGGCTACGCTGGGGTTTATATTTCTAGGGAGACTAGTTTGTGATAGCCTGTGTTGTAAAGATGCATAGTCTCTACTGAAGCAGTGTGTGTGCCAGGAATAGGAGTAGTTCCTCTTGGGTGTCCAATACTGGATGCAGCTGAATTTTACTTTGTTAGCAATGAACAAGTATTTCTGTTGTTTGACATTGTATAGTCTGTGATATTAGAAATTATAGCATCCTTTAAGCCTTAAATTCAGAGGTTCAATTACAGAAGATTTTTTTGTTTGCTGAAAAGAAATCTGTCACTGTTCTAGATTTTATGGTAAATAGCTTTTTAAGCTTTGAATGGGCACTGGACAAAGGTGGTGTATTAAAGTCATCAAGTACAGTGATCATAAATGGCCAGGGCAGCAAACAGTGGCAGGATCTCTGGCACCAAGAATTATTCCAGTATCTGTAATATTCATCCAGCCGTGTGCATGTCTCCCTGGGGGAAAGTGGTGGGGCTGTGCTGAGGGCTCTCCTTGGCTTGCCCAGGCAGAGTGATGGAGGAGAGCTCACGTCCTTATGGGCTGAATGGGGAACGTGGGACTGACAATGGTGTGTGGGGAAGGGCAGATTGTGCTTTGGAAGCCAGAGAGAGGGAAGAGGAATATCAAACTTGTTGCAAGTTCCTACCAGGAACAGGTCCCAGGGCCCCAGGGGGATCAGATTGACTGTAAGGAAGTGTGTGTGAGAGAGAAAGAGTTGTATCTTCCTGCAGCACATCAAAATCAATGTCCTACAGAATAAATAGAGTTATGATATTTGGTGGAGGCACAGCCCAGTATCAGTCTGATGGTTTCACCAGGCAGTAGAGGATGTTGTGTTCGACCCATTACTTTTCATCATGGTTCACATGGTGTATTCAGAGATATTCACTAGAGGGAACAGCTTCTTGATGCATCCTTGCTTTTTAGAGATGCTTCAGTGGGACTGAGACAGAATTCCTTGACTTATTCTACAGCAGTGTGTTTATGTCATAAGTAGGGAAGAAATGCCTGTGAGACACTATTATACTCACCTTCCAGGTGATGGATTGGTTATTCCAGCCACAAGGCCCATGGAAGGGAGATCAGAAGATAATTGACTGTCAAGCTTTTGAGCAATGATAAAGTCAATTGCTGCAGAGGTCAGTTTATTTGAACAATGGGCCCATTTACAAAGGGTTACAGAATGCTAATAAACATTTTTGTTTTAATGGAAGTTCTAATCATCACCAAGGAAGAATTAACTTTTAAATATTAAACTTGAATATCTTTTTGAAATCTGAAGGCTCTTGGTCTAAGAACCAATTTCTTTCTATTGCAATGCATGTGAAAGATTTGAATAAAAATATTATATGGAAAATGCCAAAAGTCAATGCCTTGATTGCATGCCAAAAATAATTGATTTTTACCTACAGTCAGCTGAATTGCGAGTCTGTGCATATGTATTACATTTTTTTTTTTTTTCAAATTTCTCAAGGATTGAGAAAATAACTTGTTGCCAATACATAGAAACACAACTGAGGGAAGTAGCATGACTTGGTTAATAGTGAGGAAAAAAATATTTTAACTGTTAGTAAGCAGAAAAGAAGTTCAACTATTCAAATTCCTGAGGCTTCTGTCCTGAATAGCCATCAGATCTGAGGCTCAGGACACTTCTGGTCAGGCTCTGGAACAGATTGGAGCAGCTGTGCTCAGAATAAAACCTTAACTTTTTTTTTCCTGTGGGCCTCAGTGTACCTTAAAAAAAAAGAAAAAAAATGGAAAAAAAAGAAGAGACAATTCCTTAAATTATTTTTGCCCACTTCATGTATTTGTAATTAACAGGAAAGCTGTAAGTCCATCAAGAACCAAAGTGTCATTTTCTGCATATATTAGATGTTCATACTGCCTTTCTGTTTTCAAATCAAGCTTAGTGCTTAGTATCAGTGAGATTTCTGATAAAGTAATCAAGAGTTCAAGCTTGATCCATTTGTTATGTTCACAGAAGCTATTCTTTCTACCACATAAAGTCTTAGGAAAAATCTCACAGTCCTGCTTCCAGTAAAATGTTGGAAAGCACTAATTTTGACACACACACTTGCTGAGCCTCCCTACTTCTCTTGCTACTGGGAGTCTTTGGAAGCAGAGGAAACCACTTAAACACACACACACACAAATTAGTCTCCATTTTAAATTTCTCTTTTTTGTGCGTGTGTATGGAATGACACAGAGAAGCAGCTCTGAAGGGAGCTCCCATGTCTCTCAGCCCGCCTCTTCTGCAAGAACTCTTTCTTCTTTATCTGTTATTAATACATTTGGTTGAGGGCTCCATTGACCTAACGTGGTTTTCAGGGAGAGCTGCCACCAGGACACCCCTTGGCTGCACGTGAACTCAATTCTAAGGATGCCAGTTCCTTTTGTTGCTGTGGGAATAGCTTTGAGTCTTCAGGGACTGCTGTGCCTGCTGCAACCAAAACTGGATCCATAGAAGGAAGAGAGATGCTCAAGAAACCTGAGGAAAATTGCAGGTTTATTAGAAAGAAAACAAACCAGGTCTTGTTCCTTTGGTGGGCAGAGTTGGTGTCCAAGAGAGCTCTGAACAACTTACAGAGGGGTGACTGTGGGACTGTGTGTGGTGGTAGGAAGTACGAAGTTCCTTCAAGCAGGTCTCTGTGATATTTTCTAGGCAGAGGAGAGGAGTGTACTTGACCTGCTGATGGTTACAGGACTATGGGAAAGCCATACCCATGCAGAGCTGCTGTGCCATGCTGGAAGAGAGAATATTCACCTGGCACGGTCCCGGCAGCTCAGCCTCTGTGTCAGCTCCTTCCTGTTTGATGTGGGGCATGCAAGGCAGCGTGGGCTTGCAGAGCAAGTTCATCTCCTGCAGAACACCAGAAAACCAGATATGTGAATGGATCTTGTCAGTTTAAGAGATATGAAAACCTCCCAGGTTTCTAGCTCTCTTCCACCATCTAAGTAGTTTAAAGAAGTAGTAAAACACACAACACCCCCCCCCCCCCTTTTTTCTAATTACTCACTACACTTGGAAACTAGAAGATTGAATTTGTTCCCTAATATCCCTGAGCAAAGAGAACAGTCTATAAACCTTTAATTTTTATATAAGTCTTCATTCTTTTCCTATCCAATACTTCAGTTGGAGCATTCTGACCTACACACTTCAGTTTTATTGCTTTTCTTTCTTTATGATATTTGTTCAAGCTAAAACAACTTTGGGAAGGTAAACAGTACCTCCATATAACTGTTTTGTTTTCTGGCTCTCATGTGCTAACATACCCCTGAATGTTTGTGCTGCATTTTTCTTAAAGGAAATCTTTACTGCTCGGCTTCCAGTCCAAACAAGTGAGATTCTAAGACACCTGGAGTTTTCCAGAAGAGCTTAGCTGCATAAATGTAATAACAAGACTGGAGAAAATGTTCAGGTGCTACCCCTATGCTGTATTTGTATGAGGAATCCCATATAACTGCTTCTGGGAATCTGGTGAGGAGCAGGCTGTGATCCCTTCCTATGTGAGTGCCACCCCAATAATAGGAATGAAAAGGGGAATGTGCCCAGTGGATGTAAAGCACACAAGGACTAAGTCCATGTTAGTCACATACTAAAACAAAAACATGGTACTATCCACTGTTTCAAGGGAATCTCCATGGCATGTACAAAGCCAGCTCTGCTTGGATTCCTCTGAAAATCCATACCTCAGCTGGAGAAAAAAAAAAGCACGGCTCCCATATGAATCCAGGTCTGTGCAAGATTCCTGGTAGTCTGGAGTCCAAGTAGTGAGATGTGGTCCAGGGGAGGAGGAGGAGGAAGAAACAACAAGAATACATTTGCTGTAATGCAAATAATGTTCTGTGTTTGGTTAAAGCAGTAGCAGCATGTAGCTAAGTGTTGCTACATCTGCTCCAGTTCATCCATCCCTACTTAACAGGCTTTTGGCTTTTGTCTGTTAATACACTTAAAAATATTATTTATCTGATGATAGTAAACATCTGATTATTCTCTATATGTTCACACATTTTTAAATTATTTGCTATACTCCAGTTTCTTAATTAAGACCTTATGGGCATACGAATATTCAAGTAGTGTAAGAAAAAAGTAGTGTTAGCATATCCTCTTCAGCTTTCACAAGTTCATATGACCAAAAGAGAAACAAGATTTAGATGGTTACAAGATCCATAGAAGGTCATCACAGGCAGAAACAGAAGCGAAAGATAGAATTTGGGATACCATAAGCACAGGAATCTTGTTCCCAAGTCTTTAAGCAAGTTTGTCTAAGAAGAGATGAGTTTACCCTGCCTAAGTTCTAAGTTCACCTTGAAAAATAGAGTAAGACTCTATCATATTTATTGTATTTGGTGTTGGATTATTATTTTTTTCTCTTTTTTTTCTTTTTGAAAATCAGGTTGTTACCTGTTGCTTTACTCTGTCACTTGGTTTGGTGAACTATTTTTCACACACTTAGGAGTAGTGGATATCTTTTACACAGGGATGAGCAAAAGACTGTAGCAGTGACTCCTTACTTGCAGGCAGTAAAACATTATGATGCTCATTTGCAGTACAAATACACAAGCCTGTTCATCACATTGCCCAACACTAATGCATTTATATGGCTACAAATTCCATTACTTTGTGCAACTGAAGGGACAGAGGGCTTTGCCAGATAGGGAGAAATCCCAGAGGACTCTTATTAAGAACCTGATATCAGTCCAGAAAGGGATGGTGTATCTTGTTTTAAACATTCAACAAACCAAAGTTGAAAAAGAATCAAACTGGAGATGGTTTAAGTTCTGCTTCGGGGCATAGGCAGACTGCCACAGAAAGGTAGAGGAGTAATTGCCTGCTAAGGCAGACCTCATCTCAGGAACAGGCACAGCTTCTTCAAAAAATAATGATTAGAAACTCAGTCTATTCTTCTACTCACTGAAGAATGAGAAGTCTTATATACTGCAGGAGGTTGTTGTAAAGGTAGTTTTATTGGAGATAAGCTTTCAAAATATTCCTATAATTTTTTTTAAGACTGTCAATTGGAGCCTGGAAATTTTCTCTGGTAGTATTCCTTTTAAGATGTCACTAGAATCAGAGGGCATAGATTTGCCAGTCTCAGTGTGCTGATGGCAGAGACTTAGCTGTGTCCAGTGTTTAGAGGAAAGGCTTTCCTAGAAGCCTTCTGTTCCAGAAGCTGATGCAATCCTGTCAGTGACCAAGGGTGACTCCTATGGACTGTGGATGTGAAGAAGGCAGCTTTTCACCTACCTAGAATATCTCAGGTAGGGTAATGCTGAGCAGAATCAGTCAGCAACTTAGAGTCAGGAGGGCTGGAGCAGAGCTAAGGAGCTCTGGAAAGGCAATTTTAGGGATCTTTGTGCAGACAGTTTAAAAGCCAGCCCTTCAACATGATTGCAAGGCTGCAGCTCTCACTATTGCCAGCTAAAGGTCTGAGTTCCTCATCCTGATTTTTTTCAAGCTGTCTGGGCACAAGCAGGGCCAGCAGAAAATGCATGCAGATGTAGTGTTTTGCAATTCCTCCAAATGACTCATGAGCCAAAGATGGGGTAGCATGGGGGAAAGGAGAGAGAGGGAAGCAAGTTAAAATGATAGATTAGAATTAAGAGGGAGTCATGTAACCAAAAATAAGAGTTTTCTACTAATTTTTCCTGCTTCTCAACTAGAACACAGTCACAACCTAGTGGAGCCAAAGTTGTCAAAGCCCTTCTGAAAATGCTTCTGGGTACCCACTGCATCACTAGGTAATTAGTGACACCCAGGGACACTTGGCACCTCTGCCTTGCTGCAGATGACATGGAGTCACTTTTGAAAAACCCCTTCTTTGTGAGTGAAAATAAAGACTAGGAAAGTGGTTTAATTTGTGTCTTTATTTATCTGGTTGGTAAAGAGAAGCCTTGAAAGAGTCGAGAGTGAAGCAGAATAATCAAGCAACTCATTGATCTAAAGTTAATCTGCTGCAACTGCCTCAGCAAATGCTAAAAATGGCCTCCTTTGCTCCTTTCTATAACTGAGGAAACAGCTTCTGCCAATATCCCCCTAACACCAGCAGCCCTTGGCGCTTTTGTCAAACACACTCTGTGTTTGAACAGATCAAATGAAACTCATTTGTTGTTATTGTTTAAGATTAAGCTGTACTTATGGAATTACTGCAGCATTATTAGGCCAGTTTCCTAGAACTCAAAAAGAATGAAAAACAAAAATTAAAAAGAAGAGGAAATTCTGTTAATTTTTTGTTTTAGAACTCAGTACTGAGCTTTGAGCTCCTGCTGTTCTCAGTAGTGAATTATACAGCATTGTTTTCTTCAAAGAAGCACCAAGAAGTTGTCTTTTAAACATTATAGGTGTTATACAAAGGTACTAGGTACTATACGAAGAATTCAGAATGTTTCCAAAATGCTTAGAAGTTGAAAAATAAGAGCATATAATGCCTTTAAACTCTGGACTCTGATATGGAATCTGTACAAGCATGAAAAGGTCACTTAAATGGACTATCTACTGCTCCATCTGCAAAATGAACCTATTGAGTGCATCAAACTATCCAGGGAAGCCAGAAAACATATCTGTAGGCAAAATGTTTGGTGCTGACCTGCTGGGATTTATGCAAGCTGAATTTTTTTTTGTGCTTTCAATGATGGAAAGCATTTCTTCCAAGCCATCAGAAGCCGTAATTTTCTTAAATGAAAACTCATCAGTACCCTAAGTCATCTTGAAAATGTGCTGTGGCTCACAACTAGTATTTTTATAGAATCTTCGAGCAGTTCAGGTTGGAAGGGAACACGGAAGGTCTCTACTGCAGCTTCCTGCTTAAAGCAAGGCTGACAGTGAATTTCGACAGTGCTGCTGCCCCGCCAGGCAGTGCCCAGCCTGTGTTGCTCCAGTGTGGGCCTTCACATTTGTCCCAGCTGGATACCACAAGACTCCTGCTGGCCCATTTCCCCGGCATGGCCTTGTTCCTCTGGATGGCAGCCCTGCCCTCTGGCACACCAGCTGCACCCCTCGGTTCACTGTTATCCACAGTCTTGATTTTAAAACAAAACTTATTTTAAATCTAAAAGTACCAAGGATTTCTATTCATTCTTCCATGTAATTCCACTAATTTTGGTGAATTTAACAAGACTTCAGAAATGTTTTTCAAGGAGAGTTTTCCTTGTTTAAGGAAATTGACTAGCCTGCAAACCTCTCCTGTCTTTGTGCGCAGCAGCAAGTAAACTTCTCCAGCTCCATTCCTGGGGGTCAAAACTTTCTTCAGATAGAAAAGTAGAAAAATAGTACATTCTTCCCTACGCACTGCCATTTCAGTTTGAAGTTAAGTTCCAAAGAATATTTGTTGTAAAAAGAAAAAAAAGAGGGGAGTCTGGAAAAATCAATACATTGACAGAAGAAACTTTGTTTCTCTGACTGCCAGAGGATGCTATTAGGTTGTATCCCACTTGGGTTTAGGTTTTTTGCTAGTTCTGTATTGCCTGGAGCTTTGCCACTAGTAAGATACTGGTAGAGGTAATTCTTAAACCACACAGAAGATTTTCCTGTATTTCTTCAGTAAAGGATATCCCTGATGCTTAGCCAGTGCAGGGGAGCTTTGCATATGAGCCCCGTCTTTGGCTTTCGAGCGCGCAGTAGCTGTGGATTGTGCTGACTTTTGCTTCCACTTCCAACCAACCATGCAGCCAGGTGCTGTAGGATATTTAGCTCTTACCACAGGTCTGGAGTATGCTGAAGTTGTGAATGCCAAAGCACCCTGATGAACTCCCCAAATGAATGTAATTCACTACCAATCTTAAAATGCTATTCTACTCTAGAGAATGGCTATTCAAAAAAGGTTCTAATTTAATCAATAGAGTTACTCCCTGTGTACGTTCAGACACATATAAAATCTGTTAGTGACAACATGATGGCTTTTATTGCTTTTTACTTCTATTAGCATTGCAGAACCAATTCTGCTTTGAACAAGCTGGAATCTCCACTTTCCTGTATTATATCCCCTGAAAATAATAGCTGGCACAGTGCAGAGGCTCTCAGCATCTGAGTACTGTCAGTACTGGTGCTGCTAACCCAGCTTCTGGTGAGTAACCTACCCTGACCCCTAAAAGCACTGGGACTGCACTGGTTTTACTGAGACCATTATTTTAGTTTAGAGAGGGGTTGCTACTGGGTACATTCTACAAGGACAGAATGTCTCAATTCTGACCCCAGGACGTCTTTGAAGGTTAGGAAATGATTGTATTTATCATTGTCCATCTGAGTACTGTTCCTAAATTAATATAAATCCCCATTATAATACTTTTTACACAGCTGACTCCTGTGCAATAGAATTATATTAAAATCTGGGGGGTTTCATTCAATTTAGGTAGGGAAGCAATCATTTGAATACTGACCTCCAACACCTGCAAAACTGGGTAGAAATAAAAAGGAGAACCTGTGTGCCTGCAGCATTCTGATTGTTTCTGTGACTGGTAAGAATACAGCTTGAGCTTATATTACTGGAAAAGTAACACTGCCTAGAAAAGAGAAAAAAAAAAAGGAAAAAAAAGCTATATTATTTTAAGAAGTTAAGAAGATATTCTGAGCAATCACACCTATTTCGTCCTATATCAGTTCTGATTGTGCGACATGAAGTTTTCAAAAAAAACAGACTTAAAAGTCTGAAAAGTTTGAATTTTGATTACAGCACTGTGACTGACCTGTCACAGTGCTGTAATCAAAATAGGTGATAGGTCTGCCATAAATCCTTTTAGACTACAACAGGATTGGCATCATACTCTGCAGTCATTGAATGTGAGGTGATACAGATCCCTCCCAGCCAGGATTCCAGGCTGGATTTTGATACTGCACACCTCAATATCCAGGAGAGTTTGACTTAGATTCACTTTTAGTGGATGCAATGTAGGAAGCTTCCTACTCTAGCTGGTAATAATGGAAATGCAGGTGTGGTGCTGCTGTAGACACAGAGGCCAGTGCCCTGAGAAAGCAGGACAGGCTGCATTTCAGAATAGGGAACAGAGAGGAAAGAGGGAAAGGTCTTGATGTTCCCACATGCAGCCCAGGATGTGATGGTCAGAAAGCAGAACTACCAGCAGATTAAAACCTAGAGCCACGAAAGTGAATTTGCAGCTCAAACAGTCTGTACAAGGAGATAATGATGCAAATTCCTGTGAGTAGTGAGCTGGATTCTGATCAACCCTGTGTAAGCAGGCTGATCAGAGATAGTGAGGAGCAGAAAAACAGGTTAATTACTATTTTTAGCAATGTAATAAGGACAGACTGGGCAAGTTAGCACTATTTCCCTGATAAATATTAGATTGTGGGTTCTCAGGGAGCACAAGCATCTGAGATGGTGACTACTAATAGAAAACTCTGCAGGAGCTGAACAGAGGCAGGTTTCATCCACAGAAGTACATACTCAGCTCCTCACTGTGAGAATCAGGCTGCTTCTACACCCTGCCATCTGTTCAGTGGCCTTCAGGTGCTCCAGAGCAATACTTGCCCTGGTGAGAGGCTCCTGGCTGTAAAACGCCAGGAAAGACCTCCCCTCAGATCCAGTGCTACCTTTGGTACTCACTCCCAGAGCCAAGAAAGTAGATCCAAGAAACCCTATGCCCCCTCAGCTCAGTCATGGGTCAGGAGCAGGGATATAGAAAAAAGAAAGAGGGCAGAGAGAGAGCCTGTTCCTCCTACTTCCCTCAAGTAGAGCAGGGTAAGAAATAAGGCAAAACTGAAGGGGATATACCAAATTCCTGCAGACTGCTTGTAGCAGCCCAGCAAATTGGCTGCAGGCCATCAATAAGCAGGAAGACACAAAGGGTGCCTCAGGGGGTGACAGATACGTACTGAGGAGAATCTGGATGAGAGGCCTCAGTATTAAAATATGTGGGGTGAGTGTCCTCCAGACAACAAGACCCTGACCACCAACTGAATTAGAATTGTGGCCAGTCAGTGAAGTTAGTGAGCTGGTGGTAAAAATCCCTTTACCATGTTCTGTTCTTTTGTGCCTTCTGGTCACCTCTGTATAATTCAGAAGCTTTTAAGAATTATTCATAACCTCACTCTGCACATTGCAATGCATCTGGAGGATGGTGATGTCTTTCTCTATTACCTATTTGTCTTCACAGACTTAAGACACCCTGCTGAAACAGGGTCTTTCCTAAGATCAAGTCAACATGGGAGAAAAGCATGCTCCCTGGTTTTCTTTTTGCCTGGATTTCTTTTAGTAAATGGGAAAGAAAGAAGGCTGCTTATCTTCACAAAGTACTTCTTTGCTTAGAGAGAAATAAATACAGCTCTGTGACTCCAGCACATCATCTGAGTGGGTTGAGCCTGAGGTGCCTTTTGCCATGTTCAATGCAGGGCAGTCTCTATTCATGTCTAGAGCCCACACAGGCACCTCCACAGCTCCCAGATTAGCAGGGGGAGGATGCTCTGAGACAGTGTTGTGGCATGCAGCAAATCTTAAGGCAAGATAACTTTCCACAACACATTTTAATAACAAGTTACTTAGTACAAGTACTTTATTCATTATGTAATTTTATAGCTTCCCAGAATGTCTCAAGCTGTAGTCCTGGCTAATGCATAGTCAGTTCAATAGCAAGCTCTGGAGGACTGACTGCTAAGGTGATACTGGCTCCTCTTTATTTCTATTTGCTAAGCTGTATGACGAGAACCTTTAAAATACCCCAAATCCTCACCTGATGGTTTCTGTGTTTACTTAAACTGCCATAGACAGAGGGATGTTAGGCAGGCCTTGGAAGAAGTTTGGAAAATGGATTGTTTCAAAAATCATCTAATTTGAAACCAGTAATTATAAAAGTCTGAATGTTCTTACCTCCCTGATGGAATTCAAACTTGCAGAGAGGCTCTCTGCAGTTGCACAGTGCCAGTTCAGCTTAATGCCCTCAGTGATGGATCAGCTGCTTGCACTGCAAGACAGCCAAAGATGTGACTGTGACTGCAGGCGTGGGCAGCTTGTAAACAGAAAGACCAGGGGTTTTTTGCAAAGGAAAGGAGAATGTGTGTTCTCCATCCTGAAAATGCCTGACAGTGTTATTAGAGCAGGGTATGGATATAAGGAGCAGTGCATCATTCTGGTGGGAATTCAGTCTGTTGTTGTAATTCCCACAGTGTATTGTGCTGCCTCTGACATGCAGTTCCCTCTCTGTCAATAAAAATAAATATCTGCCTGAAGTTTTTTGCCAATAGAGATTTTTTAAAATTTGAATTTCTCATGAGTTTACCATAGCTGTGCTCATTCTGTTTTGCTCTTTACTAAATTTTCTAAAAGACCTCATTGACTCTCCACGAGTGTTTTTCTGAGTGGCTTTTCCAGTTCAAGGTCGCTATCAGGGAACTCTCAGAGAGATGCTCTGGTAGTGGAATAGCAAACTCTTATCATGTCAGATGCATAAGAATTAGAATTACTTAAGTTGTTTTCTAATGGCAGATTTTCCATCAAGAAATATAATTTTGAAAACTAGACTTCCTATGGGAATATGTCAATTTACACAAAATGTCAAGGTCTTTTTCAGTTTGAGAGAAAATCAAAATGAAGTATTTTGTCCTTACTATGATAGAACAGTGCTATAATTTACTTCATTTGCAACTATACCATGGTATATTTTACTGTAAAGTTGACATGAAACACTTCAATTTTAATTCCTTTACACAGAAGCATTTGCTCCCCAGCTGTTTTCCTACATAAGATTTTATTTCGAGGAAACTTCAGTTTTATTCTTGTTCATTCCAACACATGGATTGGAAACAAAATAAATCTTGGAGTTTCCTGCAAAGCAGAAATTTGTAATGTTGTTCAGATCCAGCACCTATTGTGTACCACAGGCATTTGAAAGACCAACTGGTGCATGACTGGAGTACCACACAAAGCAAACAAACAGAAAACCCCAAGGGCTGAAATCTGTTCCCAGTAAATATTTGAGTAATTTCAAAGTATTCATCAGCTGAATTCTGCCCATGAACTATTTGCAAACAGCCAACAAGTGCCAGATTTCACAAGCAAACTGTTCACTGCAAAGGGTTTGTCTCTTCACTGTGACGGAGATGTGTGTTACCAAGAAGCCAACTGTGCTTCTTACACAAGCTTTTAACCACAGCCATAGTAAAAGCTGTATGTGCGAGGAGCAGGACAGTAGAGTTTTAGGGAAATTATATTTTGAAAACCTTGCTTAAATATTTCTTCATAAAATTATTCACTGCCTTTTATTCAAAGATTTCCAAACCCAGTGAGCATCGTTACTTCCATTTTAGTAGCAGAATAAAAAAGGCAAAAGGAGAAACTACAAAATTTATCTTAGGTCCCATTGCAGATACGATGAGGTGGGAATGGAATTAGCTCTTGAGATCCAGTTCACAAAACAGTATAAATGAGATGATAAATTGGCCTTTATTTATAATGAGTGCTAGTGTGGTGTTCATCACAGAAGGTGTTCATCACTGTATAACTCAAATAAATTCAGCCTAGCAGTTTCCATAGCAGATGTACAATAAAACATATACTCTTTCTTTTCTAGATGTGGAAAACAAGGCATAGATTACAAATTGCTTTGCAGCATTTGGGGCTGGCAGTGGAAAATTAGCGGGAGGCTCACAGTGCTGCCTCAGCCTTTCCAGTCCTCATGTCTCTTAATTTGTCTCCCTTATCATTATCTCTAAATTCACCTTTAGAGCAACTGCCAAAACTACTTTGATTTCAAGACAAGCACGAAGACAAAACATTCCACACTCAGAGACTAAAAAAAAAAAAAAAAAAACCAAAACAAAACCCAACAAACCCCATCATGGAAGCAGCTCATGAGGGGAGCTGTTGATGATTCCTCCTTGATTATTGCTTAAGGACCACTATTTGCAAGCACCTCATCCCAGGAGATTTTCTTGGGGAAAAGTCATGGGAGGAAGTCTTCCTGAAGTGGTGTCATCTGTCAAGACAAGTTGCCTGTCCTGATGACCCTGGTGCTGAGACCGCATTATGATGACTGATGAGGCCGTCTGTAGCAGTTAACTCAGCCATTTGTAATCATTTCTCTTACACGCCTTTTGGTAATCACTTTGGGAAATTCTTATTTGAACAGTGCAGGTTCTGGGGGGGAAGAAAGGCAGACTATTTCTCCTGTTGCAGGAAAGGATTTAGACAGACCTAAACTTGGGGAGAAATGAAAATCAAAATATCCATATAAAGTATCTGCCTGTTCTTCTAGATATTTCTGCACAGCTATTTTGTTTTCTTTTTGTGTAGCTCACAGCCCCATCCAGACTGGCTCTGTTCCAAATGGTAGAATTCCCTTTTCACAAGATAGGGTGAAGTTGTTGGACAGAGACAGGGCCAGACCACTAGAAGCAGGGACTTCTGGGAAGAAGGAAACAGTAGAAGTTGTTGTCTTTTCTAAACTCTACTACTGCTTTGCAGTGTCAATTCGAGCAGGTCATTTAATCCCATGGTTTCTTAGTATCCTTACACATAAGAGGTATGTAATTTATATGTCCATTTTTTTTTCTGTGTAGTAGATGTCTTCTAATTTTTTTACAGCTCCTTATGGGCCACCTTTTCAGCCCAGCCCCCCTCGCCAGTTTTTTCCAAAAGGAAGGCTGTAGCAGCATGCAGGAATATGTAAGAGAGACACAAGAAAGCTCCTTCTCTGTGTGACGGGCAGATGATGGTAACCTGCCTCTTCCTACTCACTTTATACTGTGTCTGGTTGGGTATTTGAACAGTTGTCTTTATACCCAGAGGCCAAAACCAAGCCTGAGTAGAACTTCACAGCAGCATAATTTGCATCAGCAGAGAGTACCTGGGCCATCCTGGCCCATGCACAGGGGAGTACCTTGAGCTGGAGCTCTTTCTTTTATGTCACATATCAGAGCTGCTCTGGTGCCATCCAACAGGGGTAGCAGTGGCTGGTGGCATCAGCTGCTTTACGTCACTCACCTCTTTTGGGAATGCTGAGGATCAGTGAACAGTTCAGATCTTTGGAAAGCAGCTACACAGAACAAAATTGTGCCAAGAACCCAAAACATCCTACAGAATTCAGGGTATCTTCAGAGATACTTATTTTAATTCAGCACCTGAAAAACAGAATGACAAGCAATTTCCCTTTTACAATCTTTACTCATAGTCAATTTAGAGATGTCTGTGTGAGTGAAGACAGGAGTTCTGATGCCTCGCTCAGATGCTTTATGGCCTTCATTTTGGCAGCGCTTACAGAACTTCCTTGAGCAGTACTTTCACATCTAAATACCCCACAGTTGTAGTCAGAGATGCTGTCCTTTACCTTAAATAAAATTAAACGCTGCAGTGAAAATAGGCAATATAAGCACATTGGCATCCTTCCCAGTAAAGGGAATATGAAGTAGTTTTTATTGTTCCTGCCAAGACAGCTGTGCTTTAGATTGAAATAGTCATCACACCCTTTTTCTATTTCTAGAAATAATGCAGCTTGCCTAACAATAAAAAATGTCTTGTATTTTCTCTGGTACCAAAACACCCTGCCCTTTTGTTGCAAGTCTGCAACACTGTAGCTTAACGGAAGTGCCGGATGCAGCAAATAAATGGGTTTGGCCATGCAAATGACAGGAAATTCATAACTGCTCCATCTTCACAGTTTGTGTCTGTTGTACACATGTAGGGCTCTATCTGATTCCTCTGAGCATTCATTTTATGTTTTGATATGGTAGGCATAATTTACAAATTTCTGCTTTTAAAATGTATTCTTTGGATTCAAAGATTTCAGAACTATTCCATGTATTAAAAGTGGAGAAGGCCTCTGCAGCTGTAGTCATCTTTCTACAGGGGTTACCTCTCTCTTCATGATAAAGCTGAGGCAAAGTTTCTGTGGGAAGCATCACTTCATGATTTCTGCCTCTATTGTACAGGAAATCTACAGTTTTTAACTGAAGTTGCTGTATTTTTGTTTGTGGCCTTTGTTTGTGGCCTGTTTTAAATGTGAAGGAGTGGCGATGTCTGATTAAAAAAAAAAATAAAGCCTCTGGATTTGTATTTCTATATGAAGAGCCATTATTGAGCCTTTTGCCGACATTAACTTGCACATGTACTTGTGCATTAAGCATAGAATTCCCCTCCTTTCATAGAAGCAATAATAGTAATAATGATAATAACAAGGAAAAATAAGGCTGACTTATGCCACCGCTGTTGCTTTCTTCCAAATAGCCATTATTTACTGGCTGCCATTTGCAGCTGGCATTACTGAATGGTTCCAGGCAGGAAAACACAGCCAGCTTGCACCTAAGGTGGGTTCATGCCAGAGACTGTTCTGGCCATAGTCCCATGCTCTTTGAGAAAGAAGGATGGCGCACACCTTCAAAAAGCGTTTGGTTTTTTTCCCTCCACAAAGAGGAACATGAAGCAGTATCATGGGCTACAGGGAATGAGGGTTCCCAGGCAAATCCAGACAAATCAGGTGGAGCAAAGTGAAGATACTTCACAAATGAACTCAGGCTGAATTTGCAGCTTTAAACGGCAATGAATTAAAGTTTGGTTTTCCCTTGATATGCAATAGGTGTGTGAAACTGAACTGTGTGGTTCCTCTCTCACTGCTATCCAAGCTCAGTGCTGCAGTGCAGTCAAAGAGAGGGTTGTAAATGCTCAGGTCGTGTGTGACTGTGGATAGCTTTGACAGAGAATGGAGGCATTTAGATGCTGTATATGAAAGGAAAAATAAATGTTCCCTGAACTTTGTTATGAGTGTCTCCAGAGCCAGAGGTACTGACGTGGCATGAAAGTGTGGGAGGAGAAGTGAATTATTACCTTTTTCGTCCTGACCAAAGAAGTCTTTAAAAGGTGATGCAGGCTGCCTGCTCTGAGGGTGAAAGCCTTCCTGCAGACCAAAGATTCAGCTCTGCAAAACCTTCAAATATTCATTTCCCCAGCATTTAAATGTTTGAAGAATTTTTGCTCATGTTTTTGTCCACTGACAAGAAATATAGAGATGAAAATAAGTGAGCACTGAATGCCACATCTTAAAGCATGAGACAGAGATTCAAAATGCAGATGCTGAGAAAAATACGAGCTTGTATTAAAATTTGCAGTGACTGTGGGCCACTGAATATCTAAATATCTGCAGTTGTGTTAAAGCAATGACTGTTTAGAGGTGTAAGTTTGTGTGTGTGTTCTGATTTAGAATGCAGTCAATGTAGCACAAAAAAGGCTTTATGTGTATAAAGAGCAGGGGTTTGTTTCTGGGTTTGTTTCTTTCTATTTCTTTAATCCCACTATTTAAAATTATATACGAAGTGTGCGGATCTGATGAGATTCCAACTAGGTGTCTGTGTACCTACACAGACCACCCAAGGTGAAGGCACTAAATGGTTTGAAGTCAGTGTGTGTATGAATTATTAAAACACTGTCAAAACAACTATTTCTTTTGCCTGAAAGTCTGGCCACTGTGGTTCTAGAGGTTACGTTAGCTGGGTACAGAGTAGGGGAACGTACAGAGTGCAGAGGGGTAATACAAGACATGCAAAGAGATGAGCACTGGCGATATGTGGGATCAGGACCCCAGTTCTGAAAGATGAGAACCATACTGGTGTTGTGCAATGCTGTCCCGAGGGAGACGCAGTGATCACCATGGAGTCAAAGCGGGAAAAGAGGAAGTTTAATTTTTTCTACAGCTTATATAGTTTTTTAAAAAGGAGACCAGATTGGAAGACTGAGGTTCAACCTCTTCAGCTCCACTGGTCTTAGAAAGTGTCCATCAATTGTCCTTTCACAGAAACGAATCCAAAAACATGATAACAGTTCTGTAAACATTACTTTGTTTACATGAAATTTCTGACTCCAAGGCTGAAGGCCGGAAAACAAGGCAACGTACTGGTATAGCAGATATACCACCAGCACAATGATCATTTTGGTATGGTCTGGTGTGTGTGTGTGTGTACATATATAGATATATAGACAATAGTCATACTGATGAGCAACTGCTCAAAAATCCTTTGGATGAAGAACACTTAAAGGAGGGAGCCAGTGCAGCAGGCAGCTCCAGTGCATTGCAGGCAGCAATGACCATGAATGGAGGAACTGTCCAATGTTGACACATGTGCCAAATATTAATCCTGTCTCTCAGTTGTTCCTTTGGAAGTTTTTCTAAGCTACAGCATGGAAATATCCCAGATGACAGTGGAAGGGTCACTTTATTTCCACATGTAGAAAAAAATTCAGATACTTGCAACCAGAAGTACTTTAGTGTGCTTGAGTAGAAAGGTCACCTATTCTGCAGATTTCTACCTGGGATTTTCCTACTGTTTGCAGTGTCTGGAGGTCTGTCTGTGCTGCAGGAAACAGCTAAACATGATACTTTTTGGTTTTCACTGCATATCTGGTCAGTAATTCAGATGCATTTGTTATCAGTCCAAAAACAAGGATAAGTATTGCCCTGTGTTGAAATACCACAGGCCTACAAAATCATGACCCCAATACATCCTTTTCTGATTGTGACCCTAAAATGTCTAAAAAACTCATACAAAGCCCAAGCATCTGAAATTCAGAGGATGTGTTTGCACGTGGAGCTTTGCTGCTGCAGGGCTTTCCCCCCAGTTTAGCTAGGCTGCAGGCTAGGGAAGCCAGAGAAGCACATCCCTTGACGCAATCCTGCCAGCAGCCTCAGCTTTTGAGGCTCTGAACCAGAGTTAAGTTACTAACACTCAGCCCTTTGTTTTCTCTGTGTTGCCCACAGAGGTGCTTAATTGTGATGTAAAAGATTATTACAGCAAAACTCAGCCTGCAGTTGGATTTTAAAGGTTTCTTGTACGCACACAGATGAGTAACAACGTTAAGCCATTCCTAGCCTGGTCTGTAATTGAGGCCCTGAGCTCTTTATCAGTGAATCATGGCTGTTTTGTGATGTCTTACTGGGCAGGTGAGATGCAGTACTATGCTCTAGATGGCGATACATTTTTAAACTGTATTAGTTATTATAAGCTTGGTCATCTTAATTGGTTTATTTTAATGTTCTTTGTATGGAAAATGTGGATTATTTCTTTCCCTGTAATGAGCAGCAGCACATTATACCTAGTTCATATTTCCCTATTGCAATGTCTTGATCAAATTGCAATTTGGGTGTTTCGTGTTCCTTTTCCTCCAGATCCAAGGTCCACTGATCAGGCCACATCTCCCAGGCTTAACACAGACTCTCCTTGCATCAATAAATGCTTATGGGTCATGTTTGGCAGAGGAACTGCCTTGTCGGTAGAAGAAGAATGGAGCTGTGAAGTACATACTTGATGATTAATCAGTTATCATGCATTTGGGTTTTTTCAATAAAAAATTAATATTCCAGTTGAAAAGGGGATGGGAAAAAGTAAATGGCTAACAGAAAGAGTTTAAAAGATAATTGTAAGCAAGGCTTACAAAGGAAAAAAAAGTAGTCAGGGTCAGAAGGATAACCCAGTGGTGGAGTCACTACAGTTTTGTTAGAGACATGTGCTTTGTGTACAGGAAGTATATGCTATTCCCAAATTTACTCATCAAGCACCTGTCAGTCAGCATTGTTGATCACTCCTGTGCCTCATGCAGACTGAATTCACTATCCACAGGTCTGCTACAGCCCACTAAATGCAAATTCCCTCTCTGTAGCAATCCAGCACAGTTTTTGTGACACACACACTATAGTTTATTTGCACTCATCAGACTTTCAATATGACATAAAATCATTGCAACATAATGCATTATTGAATATATTTTCCAGCTGAAAAAGATAAGCTTGACAGACTGTCAGTGAACATTTTCATACTGTAGAAAAGGTTAGTGAAAAAAACCCCTGGAGTACCTCCACCTATTAAAGGCTCAGCAACTACTCAGAGCAAGACACTTCATGCGAAGAGCTTGCCCTCTGCCTTATTCTCCCATCAGGACCATAAACAGAATTTGAATTTTACTGCTAAATTTCATTTAGACAATGTTTTGTATGAGCATGGTTGAGTGTATGGATTATTCACAATGCATTTACTTGGACTGTTTGTTGGGTTTGGTGTTGCTTGGTCACCTCAATGTAATGTGTTTTTTGCACTTTCATGGGTGACTGAGTATGTTTGTAGATGGGAAGAGGCAAAAAATGAAAGCTTCTAAGTGGTGTGAGTAACTGTTAGTGTGATTGAGAGGATCAGTTATGAGTCCGAGAGGGAATTCTCATGAGATCTTTTCTAGTCAGGGATGGAACGATATCCTTGAAAAAGCAGAAGCCAAGAACTTCTGTGAAGCTAGGAGCTCAGCAATCCTTTATCAAGGCCTTTGGAGTTTATACTTCCAGCTGAACAGAGGCAACCCCAAATATCCTGTTGGTCACAGGCAGCCAAGGCTTCCTAAAGGCAGGGTCCTGAGACCTCTTTTGCAAGATCACTTTTGTGATTGTGTTTGGCTTCAGGATCCTGCAGTGTTGGATCTGCCTCTTCCCAAGGATGGCTTTGGCCTGCCTCTGGTTCACAGGAGAAGTCTGCAGAGGTTTCCTTACCTGGGCCAGTCAGTTCTCTGTAAGATTTTTTGTTCTAATCAAATGAAGCCTTGGTTCTGAGTAGTTTAGTCCTTTTTTCCTTAATAGTGGAAAGATAACTGCATATTATTCTTTCTGTGGAAAATTGCTACCTTTTACTTAGAACTGGAATAACCTTTTCTGAAATGTCAGGCTTTCCCAGAGACTGGAAAATCCAGATTTTTAAAGTCGTAATATCCTTTCTGTGGAAAATCGCTACCTTTTTCTTAGAACTGGAATAACCTTTTCTGAAATGTCAGTCTTTCCCAGAGATTGGGAAGTCCAGACTGTAATGGTGGCTGTTTCTAAATACGTTATTGTAATAATTACTAGGAACTACTCTATTGATGGCTGTTATAAATTAGAGCCACAAATACTACTAATGTTGACTCTTGATTTCCACATAAACAAACATGAGGGATTTGGAGATATTTTTTAGATGTAGCGGAAAGGGCATGTTGATCCTCAGTTATTATCTTACACATCTGTTGCAACCCTGAAATCTAGAAGACAGGTGCATGCTGGTCTGTCACCTTAGATTTACCACTGAGAAACTGCAAATAATACAGCTCAGCACAGTGAGAGAGCTGAGCAATCAAGCAATATCCAAAGGGAGCAATAAGCAATATTTGGTTACGTAGCAGAGCATATTTTGGTTAAAGAAAGCTTGAGAGTTTTTGTAAAAATTCATCTGCATTTCTGCACTACATGAACCTTTAGAAAATTACATATGTTAATTACTGGGGATATTCCTTCTTCCACCGAAGACAAGAAAGAGAGGAAATCCTATTTGTTTTAAAATGACTCATTTGTTTTAAATGACCCCAAAGCAGAAAGCTTTTCTTGTTGCTCCATTTCTATGTGAACATGAAGGGTTGCTTTATTAAAGAAGTATTCTTCATTAAAATAGTACATAAATATTGCATTTAATGAATTTGTAGCCTTAAGGCTTGACTTCAGCACACATGAGCCTTTTTTTTTTTCCCCCTTAACTCCTGGTGATCTGACTGAATTTCACATCCCCTAAGGAGATACCTTTGCACAAGTTTAAAAAACAGAAATGTCAAATGTTCTCTTCAGGCACATGTTTCTTGCTGTGATGGTGCACCTAGGGCCAGGATTTAGTCCTGGATATGTCTCCAGGCAGGAATATCAGAGAACCCTCTCTTGTACCTCACCATACATCTGGCTACAAAAATGGAGTTGTCAGCTTCCAGTTGTCAAGCTTTTTTTTTTTTTTTTTTTTTTTTTTTTTTAAGGTTATTACTTTAGACAAGTGACAGAGTACCCTGATACAAACAACAGGAATTTTAGGTTAGCATATCTAAAAACAAGTAGACAAATTTTCTCCATGCCTTTTGGCTTAAATTGAATTATTTTGGAGAAGTAAAAACCCCTTTATTTTTTAAAAGGGCTAGTGTGGTCTACATCTGCATTAACCTTGCTGCACAAGAAGCATTTATTTAGCTAAAATGGTCTCCTATTATTATTTTCCCGATGTAAGACACCCTGAAGGTGGAAGAGGAAAGGTCTCTTCCTAGCCTAAAGCTGATGCTTAAATCAAATAATTTCTCACTCTGAAGAGTGGCCTCCTGGCTATACAAAAACCTTTTACCCTGCATCTTTCATGGAAGATAACTTAATTGGGAAAGATTCATAACTTCTGATACAATCTTCTTATCTTCAAGTTCAGACCAAAAGCCCAAGCAAATCATTTGAGATGAAGTTCCAAAATTAACCCCAAAGAATATGGAATAAAATAGTTCTAAGGTTTAAATGAATTGAACTGAATCCATTCAATTATTTTAAAATAGAAGAAAAACTTCCAATTTTTTGTATTATCTCTTATTGACCCCTTGCTGCTGAGGGGTGGTTCAGGTGCCTGGACTGCCTTGTCTTCTCTGCTCAGATTTCAACCTTATTTTTTATCTCAATTCACTGCATGTATTGGTTCCAGAGGGAACATTTCCACTTAGCTGAGGCTAAAGGTAGGCAGGATTTCTGAAGAATGCAATTCGGAGAGGCATTGTTTGGAATGTGAGAAGTGCCGGGGAACTTGGAATACTGCAGCTGATTACTGTGGTGCTGATTCCTGTGATAGTGATTCCCAGGTAAGGCTGTTCAGGGTAGTTAAAGAGATTTAATTTCACGTTCTGTGACTGAAGCATTAGGGAGAGAAATGCACTTCAGTGACTCTCTCTCAGATTATTTTGCCATGGGAATGCAGGTGGCAAGCAGGTCAGGTTTTAAGGTTTTTGTGAAGTTTTCAGAGGACTGCAGCACAAGATCTTGGCTCTCTGGTAGCACTAAATGAATGACATCTGCATGCAATTGGGTCTGTTTGGGGTAAAGAAACCCCAGAGTTCTTGTCTGGGCTAAATCTATGATCTGGGATCAGGATATTAAATAATTCCCTCTTTTGGACAGTCGCTGGATACAGATATTATATAAGGGGGACATTGATATTGGTCAGACATCTCACATCAGGGAAAAACACACGTGGCTTTGAAAACCAGTGTATTTCAGGGGCTCGTATTTTATTAATTTTCTTCTTTTATTTATTATTTTATAGTAGCATCAAAGTGAAGCACATTTGTAGGGAAAAAAATATGCTTTGAGCAGCTATTATAACTGTTGTAATGAAACCTGGCATTATTTTCCACAATCAGCTTTATCAGGGGCTACTGGAAGACATGTCTTGATGTTAGGGAGGAAAAGCCAATACAAAGATTATTCCATGGTTACCTACCACTTCATCAAGACAGCTGCAGGCAGGACACCAGGTTTGCTACCTCCCTTCACAAATCTCTGGCCCAATCTTCTGCTTTGCCACATTCTAGACAACAATAGGGTGTTTTTACTTATGGCACTTCAACTTAGCATAGAGACGAGGTTTAATTGAGCCATTAGGGATATTAATTTTTTGCCACTCAAGAATGTCTTACAGTACAATGTGATGTTGCCTTGTTTCCCAGCCTTCAGCCATGGAGTCAGAAATTTCATGTAAACAAGTAATGTTTACAGAATTCTTTATCATGTTTTTACATACCTTTCTGTGAAAGGACAATTGATGGACACTTTCTCAGACCAGTGGAAGTGAAGATGTTGAACCTCAGTCTTCCAATGTGGTCTCTTTTCTAGAAATCTATATAAGTTGTAAGAAAAATTAAACTTCCTCATTTCCCGCTTCGACTCCGTGGTGATCACTGCGTCTCCCTTGGGACAGCATTACTCCACAGTGTGAAGTCCATTTTTATCTTGAAGATTATTGCTCTAAGCAAGGAATAAGAGTTACAGCTCTTACATAAGACTGGTTATTTTTCTTTTGGTTGTGCTAGAGTTACTCAGTTACAAAAGTGTGCTAAAAACGAGTTTGCACTGAGAATGAGATAGGGCACAACTAACACCTCGTGTTTAAGCTTCTGACAAATCCCTCTGAAATTTTCCAGTTTTTCTTTCGTGGAAGTGGGAAGTAGAATTTTTTACAAAATCAAAGCAGTGTTTTCCCCAAGACTTCAGGCATTTACTTTGTTTACTATTATTCTCTTAAATGAGTCCTTTTTTATGGCTTCCGTAGAGAAATCATAAATCCAGAGGTTTGGGGGGTTTTTTCCATCAAGCAAATCTCCCATACACAAGTTTTTCATGCCTGTATTTCTACACATTTAAGTCCTACCCTTTTCTGAGGATCTCAAAAAGCGAGACCAAGATCTTCAGAAAACCCAATTTAAACATCCACAGGGAAAACTTGTACTTTCAAAGCTTGCAGAATTCTAGTTTGCTCATTGATCTTGTGTGTTATTTCAGACACTGTTTCTCTTTACACCTCTAATATCATCATGGTCTTGCAGAGTTAGTGCAGGTTTGTACAGAACTCGCCTGTTCTGAGTCACTGCAGTATTTGGATCACAAAAAGCATCTTTGAGATGCATTGGGTTGTTGAACACAAGTTGGATACATGTTTGTCTGTTCCATGTACATGATCTCCTTATGCTAGCAGAACTTAAAAGAAAATCGGGGGACTGAAAGGTCAAAGAGAACTTAGTCTGAGATGAAAATTGACAAATTTTCTAGATGATTTTGCATGGTAAAGCAACAACTCCCCTGTGTCCCTGTGCATGCACATATCAGGAAGGAAGAACCAACCAAGAAGTAGTTAAAAGTTGGTTCTTATTACATATGGTCAATGAAGCTGCTTAAGTTCTTTGCACTTGATGTGTAGCATGCAAACATTTCCTCATACCTAATGGGCTTTTCTTTCTTGGCTTCCTTTTTTTTAATGAAAGGTCTGAGCCCTTTGGATCACACAGCAAGGAGGCCTTCTCTTCCTCATGGTTACTATGCTTGGAACTTGACCTGGGTCATGAGAGATACATCCCCTTTCTTCTCCCACAGAGGACGACACAGTAAGTAACATGAATACGTTATCCTCAAGAGGCTGCAACTCCCTGCCTAAGGTTTTGGTGTAATACTGGAGAAAAGCAACTCAAGTCAAGTGCTTAATGGTGAAATATCCATACTGGCAGCATCTGAGGGCACCAGCTTTAGTGCCCCTTACCAGCTGGGACTTTCCCCACCATGCCCAAGGGCCCAGGAGTCCCATTTCAGCCCAGCCCAGCCTGAGGTCACTGCCATCTCTATGGAGGTGCCTGGTGACCTGGGCTGCCACACCCTGCCCTGCTCCCTCCAAAACAAGGGCCCAGACTGTAATATTTGAGTGATAGGTTGAAATTCACCAATATTACAAAGAGAGGAGCTGTGTGCTGAACTCTTTGCTTTCCATCTCCTTTTCTAACACCCATCCCTTCCAAAATCTGGGAATGTGTTTTCATCTCCTCTCTGGTATGACCTATCAATGGCCATTCCACTGTGAAGTACGATGGCCATAGTTAGGACTGGACTGCACAAGGCAATATCTAATGTGCAGTCCAGAAAGTGACTGCACTAGAATATATCTACTATATATCTACTACCAGTCTCTACACAGGGAGATAAGGTGCTGAGAGGCTAATAAGATTTACTCACCCCAAGCCTGTAATTATCTGCTTGAGGGAAAAGTTTGACCTACCTATATGAAGGAGCCCTATATTTCTTCAAATTTATGTTGCAGCCTTTTATGTGTGCAATATATATTCTTTCTACTGGCATACAATATCTGCTCCTAGCTGTTGTATCTGCTTGAGTGATGAGGACACACCAATTTCATTTTGGAAGCAACAGTAGTACAATCTTTTTTCCCTTACTTGGTTTTCTCAGAAGTTGCAAGAATGATTTTTAATTTATCCTTTATTACTTCTTTCTAAACACTTTCAGTTTCTCAGTAATACTATTCTAAGGGAAGGCTTTGTTCTTAAAACATAAGAGCACTGATTCCATCTGACAGCATCACATGGAGATAAATGTACTGCATCTCAGCAGAAATGATTTATGATGATTTTAGCTGATTGCAGAAGACCAAATCTTACCATATTCCAACCATCTGTTTTGCAAGAAAAGGCAGGAATTTGATGAGGTGTTACACAAAATACAATATTCACTCAGGACAAGTCTAAACTTGTTTTCTCCCTCAGTAGGTGTAATTTAGGACATGCACCATGAAATTTCTGGAGAATCTTGAAGAGAGGCAGGAATAATTTGCTTTTTCTAGCTTTGCAATTTAACATTTACAAAAATTTAAATTAAAGGGTAATAGTCTTTAATTAAATTAAATTAAATTTAATTAAGGGGCAGTAGCCCTGGAAGGCACACATTTCAGGCTGGAATGTCCCATAGCATCACTGTGCAGACACTTCCTGCTGCTTGAGATTTGCAGCCCACAGAGGACTGATGTGTGTGTATGTGCAGCAGAGCCTGTAGCATAGCCCAAGACTAAGAGGACACTTCTTAAAACTTGTATTCCTCTGCATACCTTCATACCTTCAGCTTATATTCACTGGCATGTTTATTAGTAAACTTCCCGGGGAGCTGGATTTCTGTTCAGAGCTGCTCTGTCCATGACAGGGTGGATAGTTCCTTTCAGTGGCTGATTACTGGCCCTGGATCTACATGGTTCTGTGAAGGTCGTGAAGGGACTCAGTAGAGTGAGGAGACAATGTTAGACTGTCTAAGCTCTAAGTGAGTCCTCTTGTCCCAGCACCCAGCCTTCTGATTAGTGGTTAATACAAAATCACACAATAAATCATAAGCAGAAATAAAACCCAACAGCCTTTTACTACTAGAGTGATTTCTTATTCTCTCAGCTTTCCTTACTGCTCCCAGCATGGCTGATTACTCAGTGCTCAATAAAACTTCAATCAAAACTATGTTTGCCTAATCATCTGATGGGACCCATCTAATTAACTGGCTGACATTGCTAGAGTGGGGCAATATTAGTTGTCTTAATTGCACTCCTCTGTGTTCTGCTGTTGGAGAAATCTCTGATTGAAAGAGTGAGTAAATTAATACGTGGTGTCCTTCTTCCTCTGCCAAAATAACTTCTCTTCTCTTTTGCTCAAAATTAAAAATTCTGATGGACTCTCTCTGGTAGTTCTGGTAGGAACAGTGCCTGATCATATCTTTGAAACCATAGGCAGCATTCCTGAAAGGTAATCGCTGGCACAAGAAGATATTTGAGTGGTGCATTCACAAGACTTTTTTTGTTTTGTCTCAATCCAAACATTGATTAATCATCAGTCATCTCAGAGATGCAAAATCCACCTGCCTTTCAGAAAATAAAGAGTAAAAATCACATGTGAAGTCAAAATTATCTGGGAATTCAACCTGTGAGGCAGGAAGAGACTTTAAATCTCAAAATTTTTTTATATGCTTTTGTTCTCATGAGGTGCACTCAGACTGTTTCCTGTGGCTAGAACAAATTTTAATGCATTCTGCATATGTGGACTTATGGTAGAGTATTAATCTCCCATTTGCAGATCTGATGGATCTCTGTCCTGAGGCTTACATGATTAACTGCACCCAGCTACATATTTCATTTCTTGTCCTGGCTGGTTGAATGTTAATTTTCTCTTCTCTACAGGTATTCTATAAGAAATCAATTGTCCACTACATAAAATCTTATAAGCTTGTGTAATAGAGGTTCCAGATGACAGCTGCCCCTCTGGACCTTCATGAAGATAACACATCCCTCTCTGCCCCATCCTCTCCATCTCCCTGGGCCAGCCAACAACACTGCACCTGGACCATGATCCTGGCAGGGTGTGGTGGCAACTGTGCAAAGTGCTATTAATTGGAGCAAAAATCAAATGCCATTCAACTCACCTAAACTCTGCTTTGAAAGAAGAACACATTTCATGTGAATAACAGGCCTGTTTCCCATGCTGGACTGATGGATTTGGCTTTTCCTTTTTAAATATTTTAACTGTTTTCTTTTTAACTGTTCTTATGTTATTGGGCTGGCTTTGTGTCTCTTTGCCACATTGTCCAGCAGCAGCTGAACTCCTTGGCTGCTCTGAACCAGCACTGGGCAAAGTACCTCTCTGGTTATATACTTTACAGATTTTTTTTTTTTTTTTTTTTTTTTTTTCCCTCCCTGAAGTTTAGGAAATAGTGGTGTTTGGATGGCAAAGTCGACAGGGACTAAAATTCAGGATGAGAGCAAATTTGGCTACCTAGTCACTATTGAGCTTAAAAACATCTAGAAAAGGTGAGTTCAGCAGAGGAGGAGCACACACCCACAAGAATGCATAATTATTCATAGCTTTGATTTAATAGGTACTAAAAGCCTAATCCACAGGATGGCCTCTATTAACAACTTATTAATAATTTCACTCAGCTCTATGTCTTCAGAAAACTAATTTGACAGGGTTGTTGGGGTTTTTTTAACACTTTCTAATGGCATGTCATCTGTGATGAGTTCCTAATTTCCCGAATTTGGTTTGATGACTAAAAAAATAAAAATGCATTGGACTAATTTTACTTTGGGATAATCTGGGGTCATTCTTGCTGCGTATTTGATGCTCAGTGGCATGGCAGTTGCTCAGCAAAGTGTCAGATGATTAATTTTTTTCCCTGCTAGGTCATATACACCATTTCATTCATGTCATTTGGGTACCAGATAGACACTGCTGCCACAAAACTCAGTGAGTCTGAACATTGAACAAAAAGGAAGATGGAGAGAAAGAGGGCACCAGCCAGATGATTTCATGTTACAGTTAGCATCCCATGACTGCTTGTTTGATAATTCTACTACAAATCAGGCTATTACTGACACCTTCAAAAGGATAAAGCTGTTGTGATTCTTGGCTGAGCATGGCATAGTGAGATGTATGGATACAAACTGATTGTTACAGCAAGATCCTGTTCAGAGGTGAGATAAAGTCAGGAGAAGAACAAGGAGATTGCTACTTCATCCCAGAGGAGAACTGAATCAATGCTTTCTTAGTGAAGATACTGGGAAAGTGATGCATCATCTTAATTCAAACACATCATTTTTGCAATCTTACACGTATTCTAACGTAGTTTGGAAAGAGCATTATGAATGGAATGGGGCAAGGCTTCAATTAACAGCAGATACTCACACCATATTAATAGAATTGCTCCATATAAAATAGCAGATGCTGTGACCCCATATACATTTGCAGAAATTCTTGTTTAACAATAAGATGGTATTTTGGCTATGTGCATTGGTGCTGAAATCTAAAAGGAGGAAAGTCGGGAAGCGCAGCATCTGCCTAGCTAAACTGAAGGCTGTGTTTAGCAAGAAGGAAGAAAAAAACTTATTAGGGAGAAATTTTAACATTCTTCTCCTTATATCATCTTTCATCTGCAGATAATATGTCTATGACAGCTCAACATTTTTCAATAACAAAATAGCACACAGTAAGACAACAAATGTCTTTTCTCCTCATCTCTCATGGATTTATTTTCTCTAGAGATCTTTTGAAATTCATGCAAGAGGTTCCTAGTAAAAATTGACAAAATATGACAGTTCATCCAACTACTGTTTTGTGCCAACTGGAGCATGTTTTCTAACAACTGCTGTTAGTCAGTACTTTTTTTTTTTTTTTTTTTTCCCCAGAACTGGCATTAGAAATGCACTTTCATGTATTGTTTTTTGCTACATGTATGGGAGAGTTGGTGGACAAATATTTCTGGAGAATAAGCTCTGACACTTCTTGCAGCAGGCGGAATGAAAACGCTAGCTGCTCTCCCAACACCTCTTCCTCACACCTCTCTCTGTAGCTGTCTTGAAAGACTGGGTTTATAATTGATTGATGAAGGAGTCCTGGCCCTTTCTTTGTAGTTTGATTTTCACTGAACAAAGCAGCTGTCGGAGATTTTGGTGATTCAGTCCCTGGTGCATGCTGAGGGGCTGGAGGGATATAAAGTAGATGCTGTCATTTTTACTATTCTCCTAACAAATTAATGAATAGCTGCATTATTGCTGTTTTCTCTAAGGAGTGGCCCATCCACCGTGGCTCACACCCCAGAGGATTAATTTAAATGCATCTGGCATGAGGAGAGCTCTGGGCTCCACAGGGAGACAGGCAGCTTGCTCAGTACTGGGCATCCAGGCCCAAGCACGCTTCCCAGGATGTTGCTGGGATATTCCCTGGAGTGTTGCTCCTCTAAAACTTTTTCTTCAGAATGCACTCTAGCCTTAAAGCCCCTTCCAAAGGAAACCTGAGTGGTTTTCTGTGGGAGAAGGGAATACAGGTGACCTTGCCCCTGATAAGTAACTGTTGTGTAAATTACCCAATACACCCAGATGAGTTACAGCTGTATCCAATAAAGATAAGTGTGATAAAAGGGAGTGGGTTAGCTAGTAAGGGGGAATTCATAATGCAGGAGGAACCTTGAGGAAGAGGGAATTAGAGTATTTTGAAGAAGCAGCATTCTGGGGAGAGAGAATCACTGCTGTGATGTCAGTCTGGTTGTGCAGTCAGAGCCTGTTATTGGAGCCTGCAGTTGCAGTCTGGCTGGGTAAAAGCCTGCAGTCAGAGGCTGCAGCCAGAGCCAGTGAATGGTTGGAGTCAGGATGGCTGAACTGTAAAGAGGAATAAACCAGGTCCCTTTTCATGCTGTGATAAACAAGAAGTCTGTGTCTTGGCTCATTTCTACTCTCTAACAAGAGGGCTGCTGCAACGGTTTTCCTTCAAGGTGGGTATCAAAGGAATGAGCAGTGCTGGAGCTACCAGCCTTGACCCTGCCCAACAGCCACCACTCCTGGGTGCTGCAGAGAAATTGGCCCCACTGAACTCTTCTTGCAGGCAGCAAGCTCTGAGGAGCCCTTGAAGCTCTGTGAGGGTACAGCAGCAGCCCTGTCAGTAATTTCAAGGTCAGGGCATTGTGCTCAGAGATGTGCTGGTGCAGAGGAGGGACACAAAGAGTGATAAGCTAACTTGTGCTAAGTAGCTTGAAATTAAAAAGAGGTCCCTGGTGAGCACAGGCTGTGTCTCAAGGCAGGGAGAGGAGCTGGTGTGGTGCCCAGCTGATCTCACTGCTGCACTTGCAGGTGGCTGAGGTTTGTCAGATGGTACGGACCCCAAAGCTGTGCTGAACAGCGCAATGCTGTGGGGTTCCTCAAGTGCCTCCCCACGTCCCCTGTCAGACCATGCTGCTGCTCTCATGTTTGTCAGCTCCTGGAGCAGCAGCCCAAGGAGCAGGCAGTGATTGTTGGCACAGGCTTTTACTAAGGATAGTATGACACAGGGTGCCTGGCTGGGGTACATGTGAATTAAGCATCCCTTAAAATGTGCAGTTTGCCCTTTCTCAGGGCAAGGAAATGGCAGGAAATAGGTGAAATTGTCTCTTCAGACTTGCTTGCTCAGCAGGAACAAGGCAGTTAAACCCTGCAATTGTTTTTGCTCTTGAATTTGTGTGACTGCCAACACCTTTTGCCTTTTCCTTCTGGCTTTTTCCTGTGCCCTTCCATCCTGCAGCAGATTCCCTTATTTTAAATTGCTGCTGTAACTCCAGTTACAAAGCTAAAGTATAGCACCAGGAATTCATTTGCAAGAAGTTTCACCTCTTTGTGCCAGTAGGGCAATGCTCACTTCAGAGGACCTGGCCTGTACTTGGGTCCCCCTAGGTTTTCAGCAGGAGGGTGAGCTGACAGCAGAGAGCACAGTGTCTCCTATTTATGTTCTATTTTCAGGGAGAAATGCTTTTTGCTGCAGTCTTTTTTGTGGCACCCCACATGTGCACCCTGGTTTGGTGAATAGCAATTCAGAAAGGCCTGATGAGGCAATTGAAACCCTTAGATTGAATGCCCTGTGCCCTTTTGTACTCAGAGGGAATGGGGAGGCTTTAGGAACTGGCTCTGTCACTAGGATTAATAACTGGAAAATCAATTTGTCATTTTCCTGTCATAAATTAAAAGCTTATAGGCCTTATAACATGAGTAAAATAGAGGTTAGTGGGTATCGATGGAGGTCTCAAAGCTCACTCAGCAGAGCAGATCTCTACTACACAATTTAAATTATGTCTCCTCCTCAAGGAATATCTGTCAATATTTGTATTGAAAAAAGACATCCTGTGCAAGAATATTTTATCTGTTTCTACACTGCTGCTGCAATTGTTGCTGCTGAAGGAGTTCTTGAGGGAGATTGTGGTCCTGACTTGATCGGTGTGAGTGACCTTTACATTGTGAATTTGTCTGTAGATGTAGTATAAATTAGTCACGTGCAAGCTGATGAGGTGCCAGTGAGGATGTACCTCACTAAGCTGGCCCTGCTGAGAACAGAGAACCTCTCTGGGCTCCCTTGGCTGCAGTAGTGCCCTGAGAAAGTAACAAGCAACCACACCCTTTCAAAGGTGTGCCCAGCTGAGAGTAATTGAGGAGGAGTGGTTTGTAAGAGTCAGCAGACCAGGAGGAAAAAGGACCTTTTAGAGTCAGACACGTATAGAATTAGAAAGGAGCAGTCTAAGAGGAAACCACCTGCTGGTAAGATTTTTGTGGTTGAAAGGAGAGGTGGTTTAGACCAAATAAACCTAATCTTTTGTTGGGCAGCTGAAGAAAGGATAATCAGAGTAGTTTCTTAACAAGAATGGTTTTTTTTAATCTATCTCTCAATATTAGGTTATTTCTGTTCTAAATAAGATGTTTCTGTGATGTGTGGTTACACAAATGATCTAAGATGACCAAAAGTGAATGATCCATAATTTGACCTGCTGCAATGCAGAAGATTACTTCCCACTGATTACTGTGTTTTGCTGTATTATTTATACTACTATTTTAAGGCATTTGTTTATTAGAAAGCTCTAAGCAGTTTAATTGAAACAGATGTGATTGCCAGATACTTTAGTTATCTGTGCACAAATTATTGTTGCTAGGTGTGTTGATAAAAATAAATAAATTGAAACACTCACAGGACTAACGTATCAGACATCCACAGATTCCAGTGTCTTTTTAATTGAATAGTAGCTTAATTGGCTTTTCAGTCTGTGTTAATATTGTGTATCTTTTTACATTCTAAAAGCTGAACTGATTTATATCTACAGCCTTCCTTAAACAGTTTTTTTTTTCTTATTTTCATTATAAGCATCACTTTGGTTTCTTCTTTAAAGCTGTAGTGATGATGAAATAGACTTCTAATAAATTATCTGTTCTGCCTCTCTCATGCCCAGCAGTTGCAGATAAAAGAGACTGTTGGACAAACTGGTGTTAGTTCTGTTTTGAGGTCTTTTTATTTATTATTTAAGAGGAGACTCTGCTACTTTTTTTTATATATGGAACTTTAAATCCTATAGAGCATTTAGGATCTGCAGTGTCAATATAGCTCTAACATAAATGCCTGTACTTGGTTTAAATCTCTGTGACATCTCTTCTAGAAAATCATCAGAAATCACAGAAAATCACCCCACTTTAGTTACTAGGCATAGAATTCAAGTCTAAAAGCTCTATATCTAGTCAATTTATATTGATAATGGGTTTTTAAAAATAACCACTGGAAGTTGTATTAGTTTTAATTGCCTTTCCTGCAAGATTTAGTTTTTCAGTTAAAAAAAGGCAGAATGGTCTTTATCCAGCTTCCAAAGGTACATGACTACTGTTTTCTGTGCTTAACTGGGCAAGAAAACAATAAATTTGGTGTAGCCTTTAAATGTTAAGACAAAACTGAAAGAGAAACACTATTTTTTTATGCAGAGGTCTAAAAAATGGCAGGTGATTTGTGGCAGCAATTCAAGAATTACGCAGGTTTTGTATTTGCAAGTGTGGCTTATGTGGTCTTGTAATAGCTAACACACCAAGACCAGCTTCTCAGTGAAAAAAAATGTATATAATTCTTTTTTTATGAGGTATATTATATTGTCGATAGTGAAGGACATTGTGAAAGAAGGAAAGCCTGAGGGTAGGAAGTTAATGTTAGCCTTGGAAGACTGGATGCTGTTTGCATAGATTTTTCTGTGTTGCATCAGATAGCATTTCTTTGTCATCATTTCTTTATACTGAATAGGATAATAGCACTGAAATTTGTGTCTGATACAGGACTAATTTAAATAAGAGCTTATGAAAAGTACCAATATTCTGGTGATGTGAGGCGACTATTGAATAATGTAAAAGTTGCAAGTGTGTTTCCACTGAATCACAGACACTGTGGGATGTGTGAGCCAAATAGTCCCCCTCTCTTCACCTGTTGTGAAGGACATTCAGTGTGACCACAGCAGGCATGCTAGATCATGCCCACTCTCTGTAGGCCATTCACTGCCAGGGAAGGAAATGGCATTGCTGCTTGCCTTTTCTTGCCTTTTCTTGCCTTTACTTTCCCTGCTTCAGGGAGAGGCTAAAGCTGTGTGCAGGGGTCATAACACTGCTTATGACCAGTGACTGGTATTTAATCACATACCCCAATTAAGTTGTACCAGTTGTAGGTCAGAGGCCTGCTGTGTTAAGGGCTCCACAAATGATTGATAGCTCTCCTTTGAGATGGGGATTCTGGAAAGTGAGACCAAAGCGGGGAGCAGAGCTGGCTATGGAGAGCTTGTTGCACCACAGTCGGGGACTGGAGGAGGAGAATGAGAGTGCCCTGTGGATATCCATGAAGGGCCTCTCTGCTTGGGTCAAGAGGGTTAGAGAGCACAAAGCCTTCTGTTACCAGCAGCTGGGCAGAAGAGGAGGGGAAGCAAGCAGCAAGTGCTGGAAAGCTGAAGAAAATGCACGATTGATCAGGAAGAGAAGTGCATAAAGAATGAAATAGTGGATTTGAAATGATTGTTCTTGCTGTGTATGGTCCTTGGCCTGAGCTTTTCCATTTGTCATCCAGTGAGTTCCATCAAAAAAATCCTTGTATAAGCTGTGTTTCTCCCCTCCATATTTTTTTGACAGAGTCTTAAAACACATACTGCTCAAGGTGTTCCCTGTGACTAGTAAAGATAATATATGTTCTGTAACCTATACTTGAGTGTTTGGTTGCTCTGTTGTCCATCTGGGCTTAGATAAAAAGTTTAACAGACTCCTAACACTTCATAGAGTTTAAAAAAAGGTTTGTTTTGTTTTTTGCTTGTTGGGGTTTTTTATTGTTTCGGTTTTTATTTTAAAGGCCATCTAAGTGACTAGAACTATGTGGTCTGATGTTTGGATATGATATTGCAGTAGTAAAGTGCATGAATATATCCACAGTTCCCCACTGCCTAAATTGAAGAGTGCTTCATGTATAATGAAATTTATATTGATAACTTAGAGGCCTGAAGAGAGATGGGGCTTGTGCATTCGGATTTAAGGAAATGTGTGTAATCCTTCTTACTGCTGCTTGTGGTGTAAATGGACTCCTTATGTTATATGGTTTCCCTGGTGTTGTGAAGTATTTAAAATGCTGAGTGAATGATAAAGCACTTGATTAAGAAAATAAAATATAAACTGGAAAAAAGTCTCTGTTTCTTCCAGCTTGCTGTTAAAAAGGGAAATTAGCTGGGAAAAGTATAGCAAGAGGGCAACAGTATCAACCTTCAGATTAGAAAATATTTTATCACCAGGTGAATAGGCTGAACTACATAAATCTGTGCCCACAAAGAAGAAATTAGATGTTTAACAGAGAATGTAATTGAAATTTTAAAAGATCAGTTAATTTCACTAATGTCAATTCAGATTGTTTCACCTGGTTAGTATGGCAAAACAGAAAGACAGTGCCAAATACTCCAAGAAGCAGCTGTGGTTTTTTTTCCTTGGGCTTTTTCAAATGGATCTAGCCTGTTCAGAAACACTGAGTTAGTTCTAAAATAATTTCTTTCTCTTACTGAATATTGTGTTGAGTGCTGACTGTGGTGACAAAAGCAGATGTATACTGGGCATTCCAGAAAATTTAATGATCTTGGTAGTTAAAATCCTTGCAGGTTGTCACTGCATGTTGTGTTAAGCAACTTCAACTTTGGTGTGATAGTAAACTGGATACTGGGAAGTGAATCGTAGTTGTAACTGCAGGGTAGTGGGTTTCTCTAGAGAAACACCTCAAAAAGAGAAATCTCTGGAGGTAGTTGCTGGCTGTGCTGCCTGGATGCTGAAGTTCTGCAGGAGCAAGTCAGGTTTCTGCTGCTTCTGTTATCTCAGGAAAGAGTTTGAAACCCCTGGGATCAGAATGTCACCTCCTGGGGTACCTCGCTATGACTTCCAGCACATTCCATATGCCCAGGATAGATGACTCTCTTTGTAGAGACCTGTGCTCACTGAGGTGGAGCATGGGTGTGAATCATGATAGGAGTCTTTGCAACCTAGTGGTCCTGGTTGAATTTGAAGCAGCATCCCAGAAGAGATTGGCTTTCTGTCCCATTTCATCAATTGATTAAGCTATTTTCCTTTCAATCCAGATGATGTCTGTCCCCACTTTAGCCTGAGCTGCCCTTTGACCTGTCCTGAAGGGGAATTACTGGCTCTTTGGCATTCCTTTTGATTTGCTGCTGCCTCCCTAATTAATCTCCCTATGCGGCCCATTTCAGGCCCATTTTTACCTGTCTGTTTAAGGAATTCCCCATTTCTTTTTACCTCATTATGGAAAAAATCAAGCCCCAACTTAGTGAAGCATAAAATGAATGTGCGTGCACATGTATGTGTACCTACCTTTGAGCAGAAAGACACTGGATTTAATTTGGCCTGTTTCATGTCCATTTTCTTTTTCCAGTCTTTGACTGCAACTTCGAATCTCCTTGTGAGCTGGAATATTCCTTTACCTCAAAAGATCAAGAAACCCCCAAGAATGCCTGGGTCAGACTGAATGCAGAGGAAATCTCGCAGCTAAACCTTCCGGATGGGCCGGAGAGAGATCACTCTGAGAGCACACCTAAAGGTAAGATAAATACAGCTTTGTAATGCCATGGGTAGTAGTTAGTTTTAAAACAAAAACAGCCTTCCTTCCACTCCCTAAAATAACCATAACAGGAAACCCCAAACCCCTGCCCAAAAAATATGTCATCCCGAAGTGCTGTAGACAGCTATAATCCCTTTGCTTCAGCAGTCAATAAGTGAAAGCAAAGTGACCAACAAAAGGGTGTTGTTTGGCACAGGAGAGGTGTGTTTTCACCTAATTGCCAGCTCCATCATATATCTAGGAAACAAAGTATCAAATGCAGTCTTATGTAAAATCTGAATTGAGCTGGCCCATGCCATGGATGATATTTGGATGAAAACTGTACTGTGGTGCCCTTGTTTAAGGTCATTCAGTGTTTGGAAGAATCTGGCCTTATCTTTGCTCTAGGTCCTGCTTACCACTTGTGTGTTTGCAGACCATTTTAGGCAATATTCTTTTGTCCAGGGCTTAGGTGTTCTGTTGTTTGGTAAGAAAACAAAAATGGGCTTTGTCCTTAATATAAGAAAAAAGATCCTGTCTCTAAAGGGAGCTAGGAGGTCTCAAAAGATGAGTGCAAAAGACTCTTTTCCTAGAAAAAATGTGGTTTGTTGGAATTACTTTTCCTGCTTATGATCATATCTGTGAAGAGCAGCATATTTAATTAAGATTGTAAGTTCTGAAAAGATTTTTAGATATATTTGTGCTTTTATAATCCTGGGAAAGCAGAAGAATTCTTAACATCCTTTCAGCTGTTAGTGACATCTGCTTGGAATTTCTCTCTGATAAGAATGGACCTACAAAAATGGAAATGGGGGAGTTGAAGCTACAAACTTGTGGGAGCACAGTGCTGAAGGCAATCTGGCCCCCAATATATTGCAGCTGTGTTAATTACCAAAGATTGGGAACAGCCTTGCCCTCTGAGCCATGAGTGTGATAAAGAGTGAGTGAGCTGGGGGGGGGTGTGTGGTTAGTTGGGGTCTGCTGGCCATGCCGTGAGGAGGAAGGGACACAGGAGGTCCTGCAAGGGACAGACAGAGTTAGGTGGTCCTGCTAGGGGCAGGAAGGAGCGAGCTGGAGCTGCAGAAGGATAAGCGGGAAAAAAGGAGAGAAAGACACAGAGCCGTGTGGAGCTGCCCATGGGTGGCTACACAGAAAAGGTGTGAGAGACTTTTAGGTAACAAGGTGCTGATGCTTCTTCAGTGTCAGTTGTACCTCCTCTGTCACAAACTTTATCCAGGAAAACAAAGAGTTGTCAGGAAGGACAACAAAAATTTCAAGGGATACAGAACAGTTTCCACAGTAGGAAAAACTAAGCAAAGATTCTCTATTCAATCTCTGATGGCTGGGGTTAGAGGTCTTTAAAAAGCAAATTGAAGAGCATCGGAAAGCAGCTGTGAAGTTGGTAGGTTACAGGTTTGGAACAAGAAAGCTGAGACATTTTTCATGTGGTACCTGAATAAACGGTGCTAATAAAATACATGAATTAATGTTGGGAGGCCAGAAGTGTGCTTAAGTTTAAAGAAAGATCGGATTAATTCTTGCAGAATGTATTAATCACTGTATCTTTAATAGTCTGTTTAGAGTCAAGAAGCCTCTTACACAAAAGGCTGCAAGTGAAAGGATTCTTTTCTTAGAAGACAGTGTTGGAGGCAGATTTTGACTCTGCAGAGCTGCAGTCTGACTGCTCGTGACAGTTCTTACGTTCAAGCAAATACTGAGGAAATTTTCTGTGCTGCTTTCATTTGTATTCTGTTTTCTCATCCATACCAATAGTATAGTACTTTTCCCCAGATAGCCATTATAAATTAACTTTTAAGGCCCATTGATTCATCAGCAGACCAAGTCATTTTGGTGTGATCTGTGTCGTGTGTAAAGCAGATGGACCCCATTTGTGCTGCATGCAAATATCTTCTAATTTCTGCATCAATGAACATCCACACGCATACTGAATTTCTTCGTACAAAGGTTCAGTTCAAGGAAAGTTAGAGCTAAATCAGAATTTCTGTTTTGTTGTTCTTTTTCTTAAATTCTAGTGCAAGCTGGCTGCCCCTGAAATTCAGGAGTTAAAACCTTGTTTTGAATTGAGAGGAATAGCTGTCATTTTCCTGGTGTGGGGGAAAAATGGGGAAAAGCCATAAGGAAGTACATGTATTGTTCCAGGTAAAGAGCCTGGCCAAGATCCCATGGTGCTACATGTTGTCAATGTATGATTCTTTTGGATCCCTTTCAGTAAAGTTACCTTTGTCTAACTCAGTTTTATATATCTATCAAAGTGGAAGAAAAGGAGACTAAACCAAAGGTGGTACTAGTTGATGATTTCCAATTGCCTATTGGGTTAAAATTCTATTTCTAAGCCCAAAGGTTGGGGGTTCTCATCTGGAATATAGGCAACTCATGCTGGAACTTGTTCTGCTGTTTTCTTCTATTCTGAGGGGAAGGTAACCAGTGTCAAATTGATTAAGTGGATTTAAATTTGTGGGGCATTAGGGTGGATTATTTTGTGTGGTTTATTTGCTTGTGTATGTGTGGGCTTGTTTTTTTAAATTACCAGGCATGTTGGACATTATGGTGATTTTTTTTCCTCCGTAGAGCTGTAGGTCTGCAACTCATCGATGACCGTAACTCTTGCATGTATAAAGACTCATTTGGAAATCAACACTTGGAGCTAGCATCTCTCTATTTTAAATCACTTTAATTACAGCTGTTTGGCACAGATAGTTGTGTGGTCTGTTTCAATCTGAAATAATTAAGCACAGTAGTTCCAACCCCCACTGTTTCCTGCAAATTGTACTTGCAATTATCTCAATCTCATTTCATCTCCTTTGCAGACAGTAATGCACAGAGATAAACAGATAGCTTAACTAGATTTTGGGATGGTTTAGGTCATCCTTGTCACTTGGTTATCAAGTAATAGCAAGACATTGATAGAGACAAATGCCTCTGGTATAATTCATGAGGCTTCATATGAGTTTCTGTAAAACCTTCAATAGAAAATCACTGGCAGATCTCCCAAAAAAACACATTGGAAGAATTTCTGTATTTTTGCTCCTGCCCCAGCAGCATGATTCAGCTCAGTGTCAAGAAGTCATTGTGGATTAAGCCTCCTAGAGGAAGAGCTAACTCCTGGTGTCTCAGCATCTGGTTGCAGTCACAGCTGAACAATCCACTCACTTGGCATGTTGAGCGTGTAGTGTCACACAAATCATTGATCTTCTGGATAGGAATAGATGGTGAGGTGGCAGAGTTTGATATTAAATTATTCAGGGTAAAAGATTGAAGGTCTAGTTTGCGAGGAACTGAAAAGGGATGCTTAACCAGCTAATACTGGCAGGTGAAATTTAGTGCAGGTTATTTGAATTGAGGTGGTGGGAGAGACAATCAGAGCTTGGCAAATATGCAGACAGATTCTGAGCTGGTTACTGTCACTTAAACTGATTTAAGGGTAAGAATAGAGCCGTGAATGCATCACCTCAGTAATAGTCACAAATAAATGTGATTTGGGGGCTTACTGGGAAGGGAGTGGAAAATAGGAACAGTACTCTATAATATAAATATAAATATAAATGTGTGGGGCAGCTGTACTTAGAACTCAGACTTCTGTTCTAGATCTGAAAATTGATGCACTTTGATGCATCAAAAATCTTTTAGTACAGCTGGGAAAGTTTTTAAAAGAATGGAAATAAAGATGATAAATTCCGTAATGGCTGTCTTCCAGGAACATTTAAATTGACTAGGGCTCCCCTGCCTGCAAGAGGCATCTAAAGGAATACATGCAGGGCTGTATAGAAATCAGAAATTTATAAAATCTTTATAAAATATGTATAAAGGTTTATATACTGCCAAGGGTTTCTAAAGCACTGAAGGGATGAGTACAGAAGGAATATTTGATATTTCTTCTAATACAGTATTGGACAGCATCAAGCAAAATTATTGGATGTCAAGTGAAACAAAAGGAGATCCCTCAGCATTTAACAAACAGTGAAACTGTGGAACTTTCTTCCCAGGGTATTGTTGTTGCTGGAACCTTATGTGGGTGTGTGAATTGACAGGGATATATTCAGGGAAGAGAAATAGTTACAGCTACTAAATTTTCTATAGAACCTTTTTCTGGCTCATAAGGTCCTCGTGTGACTGGTCCCTGAAGGCCAGCAGTGGTGAGGGACAAATGCTTGCTCTTCTTCTTCATATATTCTTTTTCATTTTCTATTTCCAGCTGTCTCTTCTCAGAGCCAAATGTTTAAAGTTAATGATCTTTGGTCTCATAGGGTTGTTGTGGTGTTGTGTTCCTTGCTCACCTCCAAGCCCAGGCTTCAGTTCCCTTTGAAAAAGGATAGAAATGCATTAACAGTTTTAGACCAATTTAGAGAGTCAGGGAAGAGTTGCTATTTAAACATTTACTATTATTTGCTCTTCTCTTAAAGCCTTGGGAATGCTATCAAACCACGCAAAAATATCGAGTATTTGGTAGTTTGGAGGACTATTTGCCTATAGAAATGTAGATTAGGGAGTCTGTCAAGGTCTTGTTTTTTTAGATTTGTGCTAAAATGCTTCACTCTCCTCCGTTCCCCCCATCTTGTAAGTGGAGCAGTGAGTGAGAGAATCACTGGTGTATCTGCCAGCTAGGCCCCTGAGGATCTGCTGGTGTTGTTGACATTTCCAAGCCTAACTTATGTAACTTTCTGCAGGGTCAGAGATTTAAGGTTAAAGTTCCACTGATGTGCTAAAGACTGACAGGAAAACCTCCACTGTTGGGATCTGAATTGTGCCTGTACATGCTGTAATGAGTAGGCAATTCATTGTGGATTACTAGACTTCTTTTAATTCATGAATAAGCAAAAAGATGCTATAAAAAATTCAAGCATTCTGCATCACTGACTGCATTTATTTATTTTGACAAATGTGATTAATTTTTAATTATTTATGACCCTTCATAATATATTATACCAGCAAATGCACTGCAGTCTATCGTAATGAAACATGAGGAACTGGAGATCTTGCAGCTGTGGCAGTATTTCCTAAGGAGGCAGGTGAGACAACCCAGTCTGTGGTTAGGAGGAAGGAGTTTGTAGACCAAGGAAGTTGCACGTTCAGCTGTGTGAATGTATGCTTTTGTCATGCTCAGGGTGGAGAGTCATCTACCTCTCTGATAAACCTGAGATGGGTCAAGCCAGCCATAAATTCTATGCTTCTCAACTCTTGAGTCAAACCCAGAGTTTTCTGTACTGCAGGGGTCACTAGGATACGGCCCCGAGTTTGGCATCCATCTGGGATGGTTTACGAGCCATCAGCAAGTGGGACTTCTCAGAATGCAGCTCTCCTGTTACCTTATTGCACTGCTGGCATTTTCCTTCCTCCAGAGAAGCACTGGCTCAGCTTCCTGCAATGCTGCATTGCCCAGGAACTTTGGCTGGCAGTATTTGCAGTCCCTGATCTGAGACCACAGTTGGGGCTTCATCCTGAGTCAAATCTTACAGGGAAGAGAGAGAAGCGCTACTACAAAATTAATCCTTTGTATTTAGAGGGGCAGGACCGATAGCAGCTGGACCCAAAACAACTGCATGCAAACAGAGTCCAGGTCTGATCAAATGTCGGAGTGACCTGTTTGTACCCATAAATGCAGTTTTAAGTGGGAGGGATTACAGTCTTGACTGCTCCTGACTATGGTTATGCAAGTGGGTTGCCTGCTCCTCTTTTAAATCTTGTGATTCTAGATCAAGTAAAGTGAATTTCTGCTTCTGTGATTTGAAGATTTCAGGACCAGGAAAATATGCAGCTGCTTGATAAAAAATTCAGATAAAGAGAAAAGCTGTGGAGGTATGATCACCATTCCAAATAAAAATCAAAAAAGTAATAAGCCACCCTGGAAATGTGAAGACCAGTTAAGACAACTTCTTAATGGAAAATGTAGATTAAACTTTCATGAAGGATGGCAGGGGAAGTGGGAGATGAATGAGGACAGTGCCCTAACCAGCCACTGATTAGTTGAAAAGCTCTTACATAAGTTCTAAAACAAGAAGTATCTGCATATTGTGTTAATGTGGTTTTAATTTTTGTAATTATTACTAAAGAAATGGAGCAAGGCTAAGGCACTGAGCATATTAGCAAATGGGAGATAATGAACTGCAGGATTATAAAATGGCTGTTGACTTTAATTTATGATTCCTCAGACAAAGAAGAATGAGGTGGATAATAAAAGATAATAAATAATATTTTGTTTTAGATTATCACTTTATAAACAAAACAGTAGATTATAAATCAGTGTGGGCTTGCAAGAAATAAGTAGATGATAAGTTATTTTTCATGTAAAACTCAAGCAGAAAAAATACTTGTATAACTTGAAATTCCACAAAAAAAAATCCTCTTAGAAAAAGGTAGCTATTTATTGGGGAAAGAATAAAGAGTAAGGAGAGTAGCTGGGCTCACACGAGACAGATGAAAGTTTTCACTTTACATTAATTCTTAGACTGGTTTGAAGATATGCCTTGATCTCGTAGGATTGATCCAGCTTATGTGTCTCTTGAAAAAGCTATCAGAGGTATTTATTATTTAGTAAATAAATGGAGTTTGAGATCTTGACACCTTAGGCCTGGAGAAAGAAACAACAAACCAAGAATTGTTTTCTAAGTAGAATTTCTATTTGGAGAAAAAATGTTTTCAAACCTGTCGCAAATTTTGACAAAAAACTTACAGACCTGAATGTTTATTGCATCCCTCTCTCTAATGCTTGAGAAGAATTTGCATCATCTTGGTTCAATCCAGATGGCTGAATGTCCTTAGAAGATACTACTATGATATGATGGCACCCTAATTTTATTATTTATATGCCTTCAGATAAACTGCAGGTGTCCCATGAAGATTTGTGAACTTATGTACTTTTGTACTTTCATTTAGTTCAAGTGGGATTCAGTTTCCTATTAGTTATTTTCCTCTTTAAGATTTGGTCAATGTCTCAGTGAAAATAATTGTTGTGTGTGAGTTGAAGGATCAGCTACATACCACAAATGAAACAGTAGAAGAATTAAGTGAGGTCTGGAAGTAACACAGACTGAAAATTATTCATCAATTCTACTGCAAATGAGAGATTTATGGATTTGTAGGGATGACTATCAAGTTATTTGTATACAAAGAGGGGGTTTAGAATTAAAAATATTATTTACAGCAGATAGTTCCTGCTGTTCTAGATGAGATTTAGATTTTGAAACTCAGTTTGGCAACATAAACATATCATGTGTTATAACATGTACCCATAGGAATTTATGCAGCATTAAGACTCTATATGCAAACCAAACTTGCTTCCAGAGTCCACTGGGCTGTGGAGAAGGAAAAATACAGCCTTTTTATAAGGATCAGATTCCAGTTCATGCTCTGTCAGTACAAAAAATGGAGCAGGTGTTCCTAGCATTTTGCAGCTTGCTCTTCTCATTAGGACTACACTTGTGCTTTGCTATTGCAAAAATTATTTCCCTTTAATGAGCCTGCTCTAAAGAGGCAAATGATTGTCTCTGTGTAGGACAGTGTGTTTGTTTATAGAGTAGGTATGTATTTATACAGATTATGGAGAAGCACATGGGTTTGTTGATTTTAGAAATCTTGTTTGTTCATTCCTTAATTCAGTGAAGACTTGTGTGCAACATCCAGCAGTCTGTTCCCCAAGCTGAAGAAGAAAAATTAATTTCAGTGTTCATCAGATGTTAGTATGCTCTAACGGCTTGCTGCATACCTGTGACTAATGTACTCCAAGAAGTATATCCAGAAAAGGTAGAGACAATGTAGAATAAATGGATTGTAAAATGGTCTCTTTGTCACTCCTAATGACAGTTTCTCCTTGGCAAGATGAGAGGCATATTAAAAGGACAGCTGAAGGGAAGTGTGTCCTGCTCTTGGCTGTGTTTGACCTTTTTATAGGAAAAGACTACTGGATTAACACACAGATGTAATTTTTTTCCCTCTGTAGTGTAGGGACAACGTCCTTTATCATGAAATGCTTGTGTATGTCCCTGCATGTGCTGTGTTCAAAGGGTTTTTAAAATAGAAGTTTTTAAGGATGGAAAACTCATATTTGCAGAAAAAAAATCTTCAATGGATTAGTAAGTAATTTGGTAGTTTTGATTTCTTTCTAGCCTACCTGCTGCTTCTATTTTCTGTGTGTTTATTTTTTTTACCATGCCAATGACAGCTCGCACATATGGCTCTGTACACAAAAATGCAACATAAAGAAGTATCAGCAAGACCCGGAGAGCCTGGCAGCCCCTTGGCTGCATTTTGGCTATCCTTACCAAGCATGGTCTAAATATATCCACTGCCAAATACTACAATAACCTGTGCTTCTCCAGCACTTTACCTAGGAGGTTCTGAGAATGCTCTACTAAATATGGCATTTTGTACAGTTTTGAAGAGTTGGGAGGAGGATTCATCTCTGTTGTCAGAGAGGAACTAAAGCCCAGTGTGGTTCAATCAGTAGCCCAAGGTGTGTTGTGTTCCTTGCTGTGCCAAACTTGAGCCCCTTGCACCCTGACCATTACTAACAATTATTGGGGCCTGTTGGTCCCCAGTGTTTTCTTCATGAAGTTGGCTTGCTTCACTGGTAATGAGTAGATGTTATCATGTGGGATTTTCTACATCACTCTTCTGTGAGGTTATGTTAAAAACATCATCAAATTGACAAGAACTGAAGTATTTTTGATGTTATTCTTCTCCTCAATGATAGTATGTTGTATTACAGTACATATCTTACACACCTATGCTTGAGTGAATATATTAAGAGAGTCAAAAAGCTAAAATTTTTACTGCTGTGACTTTTGCCAAGTACGAAGTGCGGCTAATTAATCAGAGATAAGAAATAGTTAATTTAGAGCTGTGGTATAGAAAATACCATGATTCAGTCAGGATCTTGGCGTGGAGGAAGCTAATCCCAAGTACAGTTTAACCATTTTGGTGAAGCTGGGTGAAGGGAAGATTGATTTTTAACATTTCTGTCCTTGGTTTTCTGATTAATTTGAAGCTGTTCAGATGTAATTCTGTAAAGGATATATTGATACCAATGCTTTTGTAATATCTCATTTTTCTCACAGTTATATGTACTAATTTAGAGGTGTTGCAAGAAATATTCCTCTAGCTGTGCCTTTAGAGGTTAAATCTTACAGAAATTGTTAATATTAAGGCTCACCAAAGTAGTTTTGTTTACCTTTATTTTGAAGGGGGTAGCACCTCTGAGCCTAGTTGTTTTCTTGCTTAGTAGCTTAAACTTAGCATGCTTATTTTATCCCACTCAAAATAATCAAAGAAGGTTGCAGAGTTAAAGACAAGATATTGAATGAGAATTCTGATTTCTATCTTTAAAAAACAAATTTCATAATACCATGCAATGCCTGTTTTGGCAGCCCCAAGCAACTTGCCTAGATTCTAATGAATAATCATCCTTTCAATTATGAGCTAGAAGCTATCCCTGAAGTTTCATCTGTTTTCTTTGTTTGCTTGTTTTGAGAGCACAGTGATTAAACAGATGGTATAATGCATGAAGATGAGAATGACCATACTGGGAGAGCAGGAGAGGGAAGAAAACTGATGGCTGGACTTCCCCAGATGTTCTCTCACTCTTCAGAGAGGCTGTGCCAGAGACACTGAGCTGAGGGGAGCAGTAGAACATGGCCCTCCATGTTAAGTTGTAACTCTACTGGGGAACATGCCACTCTATCTCCTTGTTGATTTGGGACCTCCAATCCTGGACCCTGTTCATGTGTTGAGCAACACTTCCTTTCTGTGCAATAAATTAAATTGTGTGTCCAGCTTGCAGTAAGCAAATCACTTTCTCTTAAGTCCCTGTGAGTCCCTTTAGTCTCAGCAGCTCAGGCTTTCTCATCTATCAAATGCAAACAATTTGGAAATGTTTGGCCTTCATCTTTCACCTTCCCTGACTGAACTAAGGATTTTATAAAAGTTAAATATGTGTTACTGTCTTTTGTTAAAATGAAAATAGTGTGTTTTTAAAAAATCATTTTTAATTCACATTAATGGTTCCTATCAGTTTTAAAGTTAAATGAAAGCCTTATTAGCTGACAACAGATATGAGAAAAGGACCACTTACTTCTAAATAGCATTTCCTTAAGAATTTAAGAAATGTAATAGTGGGCTTTTACCATTGTTCTGCTATTTTTTTTTCCTATTCTATGTGTGTGAGTAGATCTAACCACTCTTCTGGGAGAGATGTCTTTCTAAAGTATCTCATGTACACACAAGGAAAAAAAGTGGTGAGTAGATTTCTCCACATTTGAAAAGGTGTTCAAACAGCAGAAGCAAAAGATTTGTTACTTGCCATTGCCTGTGTTGAAAGGATAAACCTGATGAAGAACTGAACTGCAATAATTCACCCTGTGTGTTGTTTTAAGTGGGGGACATGTTGCTGCTTTCCTGTGCTTCCAGTGGGGAAGTGGAAAGGTCAGGCACTGAAGGGAAGCATTTTGCCGTGTACCGCATATAAGCATCTCTGGCAGTAATTTAGAACTTTGCAGGGCACTTAAACAGCATAATAAAGGTTAGATCACAACTCCTTTTCACCTGTCACAGTAGGTTTGTTTATCAGAGAAAAACCCAAGCTGCAGAGCTCCAGTATTGATTTTGAGCAGAAGGTTCAAGGATGTTCTGTCTTCAAGGTGTTTGTTCAGAGCATGGAAGAAACAAAACGCCCATGTTAAAACGACATTAGAATGCAGGTTTAATTCCGTTCTTCCTTAAGATGTGAAAGTATTTGAGGACGAGACAGAGGTTGATTTGTATTTGACTGCTCTAAAAACCTGCAGCTTTTCAGGCTACCAGGTGTTGATAGGGCAGGCTCTACCTGCCTGACTTGATCCTACATGTCAACAAGGTCACTTCCTAAGAAGTGAAAGTTTGCTGTGACACACAGCTTGGAATTTTGCATACTGAACTTTCTTAGATAGGGAGGAAAAGAAATGATGGCCTCATATTGATGGCCTCAGTGCCTCATAGCACAGTAGGGAAAGCCATTTTATTTCTGTAGTCATTGGTTTACCTATCCAGTTGTCTCAGGGCAATGTATTCAGTGTTATCATGTTATTAGCAAAACAAGATTTCTGAGGAACTAATAGCTTGCACAGTTAATCTTTGTTTTATCATAATTAAGGGTAAAAAGCAAGAATATGAGAAGGTATTACAAAAAATTGTATAACTTAATTCAGAGGCTGTGACTTATACCCATAATAATGACCTTCTCAGTAACTGACCAAAGCAAAGGACTATCTGTTAAGCAAGAATGGGTTCTAAAATCAACTACTTTGTAAAGATGCCAGGCCTTTAGCAATTGGTGGTAACAGCTGAGTGAACAGCAACTATTTATGTTCTTAATAGCAAATTTCTTTAAGGATGTTTATTTAAGTATGACTACCAGTGTTGCATGTGTAGCTGGTTGTCTTATCTGTCAATGGAGAAAGGTGAACAAGGTGTAGAAGGAGTTTTTATCTTTGAAGGATTTGGTCACCTAATTAGAGAACAAAAAGCCTGGATCCTAGTTACACTGAAAAAAATCCAGTGATAATTGCAATGCCTTTGAAGCAAGGGATGATTAAAATGTACTCCAGGCCTTTTCAGGGCTGGTGCTTGACTTGCTGCAGGCAATTCTCTCTGTGGTCACCTTGCAAAATGGGTGGTTAATGGCAGATGTTTGCTGTCCAAGAAGTGGTTTTTGTTATATGTCAGGCTGAACTGAATATGGAGATTTCTGGAATATTTGGTGTGCTTGGACTGAGCAGTGCTATTCCCAGTTGACTTAAAATTAAAGAATACTCAAGAACTAGAAGTTAAAATGGTGTTTATTTAGAAACTCAATGTTGGCTTCCTTTAACACTGTGCCTCCTGTTCTGTTGAACAGTGGGCTTTTGCCCACCAGGGTGTTTCACTGCAGGTGAAATGTTGGGGATCAGAGTTCAGGTTTTCCTTCCAGTGAGGAGAAACACCCTTGCAAAATCATGTTAGAGCTAATATGCTCCAAAAATATCAAAAATATTGGTATTGTGCATTTGCTTATGTGCTTAGATGAATAGATGGGTGCTGTGTAAAGCTGAGTGCTTTCATTTCTTTCCGCTGATTTACAGGGAAAGGTATTTGTCTGGACAGGTAAGGGCAGCCATAAGAATATGCTGAAGTAGGGTCAGTGCTTGAGTGATTGTTGAGCTGTACTGCTATTACAGAGTGAGTGACAAAGTGTAATTGAAATAAGTGAGCTCCAAACAGCTGAGGGACCTCACCCAAGTGTAAAGCACTGCTTAGCTTGGAGGGAGAGCTTTTTGGCATGAGGGAGTTTGACTGGGATGTCCCCGACTTAAGAGACAGGAATTGGCTGTATGGAAAAGAGGCACATTAGAGACTATGCTTGTAATTGCTCTCTACTATGTTTTGGGGGGTTTTTTGTTGATTTGAAACGATACATTTCAGAGTGTTTTGTGGGTGGGCAGGTGAATTGTACTTTATTACAGCAACAAATTGCTTGCCCTGGGACTCAGTCAATGTTATATCCATTAACTCTTCCAGAGGGTGGAGCACCAAAACTGACCCTGAGTGCAAAGCTGCTAATGGGTATTGCATAGGGAATGACCTAAGCAACTTTAAAAAATTTACAGATTTGTTGATTACTTGATTGGTTAGTTACTTAGTATACTACTTTTACCAGCAAGTGAAACTTTTTAAAAATGAGACTGAGTTACTGGACAATTCCTTGTTGGTAAAACTATTGATAATACAAACTGAAGACATTTGACTGAACTGCAGATTAGCCTCAGTCACTCCCAAATGTAATCAAAGCCCCTTGTTTATCTGTGTGTGGGTTGTGTTTTGCTGGGGGATTTTTTTGCCCATTTTTCTTAAAAAATGTTTTCCAAAAGGCTCTGTTCCCCTCCTCTGGTTGTTATCAGGTATTGTCCTTTGAAAGTATCATTGGGATTGCTGGATGAAGGGGTACAGATGTCAGGAAGTGGCATTTTGCTAGCCCATGTTTTTAATAAGCCTGTTTGTGAAATTGTTGAAGATGCTCCCAGTTTCTTGCTGTTGGGCTAAAGTCTGGGATGGTTTTTAAAGCCTGACACTGTCACAAGGTGATACAAATTCACTGGAAGCCTTGCTGCAGGTATGAGAGCAAGCACAGCAGCAGCTGTTTCAGGTTGGAGTTTTGGTTTTTTTTGGGTTTTTTTTCTGGTAGTTTTTGATGCAATGAAACAAGCAAAGAACTTCTCTATTTCTTATGACTGCCTGAATACTTAGAGAATTTGCTTGAAGTCTTGGTTAGAATGAAATGCAAGTATTGTCTCTGCAGGATTGGGTCTATGTGGCCTCACACAAGGCTTTGTTCTCCTCTTCAGGACAAGATAAGACTGTAAGAATTTCTCTTCTCCACTACATTTGATCTACAAAGTGCTAGCACTGAGAAGAGATAATTTATCACCTTTTCCATATTACCAGATGTCGCTTTAATTGATGGGAATCTTTTTACAACCACTTTAAAGAAAAATTGCTTTTGAGGAATTTTTCCCTCAATTGACAGCAACTTAATGAGGGGTTGTGACTTTGTAATCAATTTTAATTATTATGTAGTTAATACTGCTAAAAATAACAACTTTAGCTTTGATACTTGATGATTGATTTGTGAAGCAACTTGTAAATAATTGATCTCTTGTTCCCTAATGGTTTTTCTGTTAAAGCTTTTTAAAGTAAAAAGGAAAGAAAAAAATCAGGCAAACATTTCAGTAGCTAAAGCAGAGATAATGTAATGTCATAGTAACCACTGCTATAATAACTGGAGTTCTATACACTGAGAACTGTGTGTTTTAATGATTAAACCATGAAAACAGAAAATTACTATTTCTAGGTATTTTTCCCATTCAACCACTGACTCTGTAGGAATGTGACCACACACAGAAGCCATTTTGTCTTTCAGTTTGCCATCTTTAAAATAGTGAGTGAACTCTGTCACATGTTGTAATGCTAATTAGGATCAGTCCTGGTAAAATCATTCTACAAAAGATGGCAAAACCCTGCATCATCCTGTTATTTTCAGAATACATGTGCTCAGTTTAGAGATGACAAGACGACTCTTCTCCTCCACTGGTAGCTATCAGTCCAAAAGACCAGTTTCTTTTGGGTTTTTCCATGCTGTCGCTATTAGAGGGTCTCTGACTGGACCTTATGGCAGCCTTCTTCTCTGTTACTATTGAGAGTTGTAATGTTTGAAGTGAAGGAGCACCATTCCTAATTTCCAGCAGTTGTCAGCCTTGTGGCATCGGAGATTTAAATGATCTGTTAGAACAAGGTTGTTTGCATGCACATATTTTAAATGAGGTGAGACACACCAACCTATTTGGTCCTTGTTCAGACTACGACCATGTTCTGCATGTTTGCAAAGTACTCAGAGTTCCTTCAGAGGGAAGGTGCTATCAGTGAATGTTGCTGTTCTGTGTGCGACTGTGGGCCGTTGGCAGTAATGGGACAGTGAAAATGGATTATCATTAATGTCAGCAAATACAGTTTTAATCATGTTAAAACCATATCTTTGTGAAACTAAATGAGATTTCTCATAACACAGCTACTTATTTGTATTCGCCATGCATTGCACAGGCTACCTCACTATTCTTAAAGCAACTACCAATCACCACAAGGAGTCAAGCAGACGCTGCATTCTCCATAATTACAAGCAATTTTCCAATTGAATTATCCCATGATTTAATTCCTTACCTTGCATCTGGAGAGCATCAGCAATGTGCAGCTGTTTTGGCTTTGAGAATTAATTGCTGCTAAATGCATTAAGAGTGGTCTTGCTGCAATGATTTCAGAAAAGAGTTAAATTCAAACTTATTTCTGGATTAAACTTCTATTTCTTATTTCCTGTTCTCTTGACTCAAGATCATGATACAGGCCACGGTTTTTACAACTAGCCTTGGCTAGTTGTGAATCTTAATTCAAAATAAATATGTTTAGTCACTGAATTAAAATCATATTACAATGAGACAAAGTTTAATAGAACATGCCAGAGTCAGTAAAGACTGGAGGGCTTGGGATTAGTGATAAATTATATTAGTGTATCCTGCTGGTATGACTTTTTTAGCTATAGCAAAAAAAAAAAGAAAAAAAGAAAAAAAGAAAAAAAAAGAAAAAAGAGATGGTAACTTTGCAAAGTACAAAAATACCCAGTGAAATAGGTACAATTTTTCACATCCCAGGGCTTTTTTAGGCAGGCCAAGTATTTCAAATATAGGAAGAGTGTCTTAGTTGTTTGCCCTTGAGGGGAAAATGGAAAGGTATTTAAACTGGGAGTAGTGTGTGGTTTATTTCTGACGGTAGAAAAAGAATTGGAAGAAATATTGAGTGATGTTGAGATTATCATCAGGGATTTCCAGAGTCTATTAAATTCCAGTAAGAATGGAATTTTTTTTTGGTCTGGGGTCTTTTTATTGTATTATTAACTAGAAAAACTGTAGCTAAGGGTCTTAAGAATCTTAAAACACAGAGGTGTATTTTCATAACTCTTGCAAGTTAATGAGAACATTCTTGAACTGCATTTAGTTAAATAATAATACGAATATGCGTTTACTGCTCGGTTTCCTTGACTGCAGCGAAGTGTGTTGTTTTGAATCAAATCTACAAAGAAATGGAGACTCCAGGATTTTCTCTTTTGTGCCTTGCAATAGAAAAAGTGGGTACTAAGCCCCCTGCTATAAACACTGTGCTTTTCGAACACCTTACAATGATAAGAACAAATAGGTTTTGATTATATCTGAATGATATAAATGTTATTAAGTTTGTCTAATGATTGTCTGGTTCATGATTATTCCTTCCAGTGAGAATCATATTGTACAGGTTTAACACAACCAAGGCACTAAGGCAACAAGGAATTGAATTAGCTGCTTCTTGCAAAACTTTCCTTTGTTCTCACCCAAAAAGCAGCTTTCTTGAAGGGCTTGTCTGCTAAAGCATTTCACTCTGTTATTTTTATTCCTTTAAGAAAGGTTTAATTTAGGAACATGTACAAGTAGCAAATGCCCTGAATTAGCTTCCTTCTCTTAAAACCAAATAATTTTTATCAGTTCTTTTCTGTGGCTGGAGATGTCTTATCTTGTTCCTATACAAACAGATTGTGGTTGCCTTTGGAAAGCATGTGTGGGAAACTGGATTTCTCACAAGCTGAAGAGAGAAACTCCTGAAGGAGGAGCAGCGAGAAAGGCATAGGATTGTTGGACCAGCTGATACAAGAATTTGAAGCACTGCCTCTAGACAGTGGGGGAAGAACAGAAGCAGTGGAATAGATATGACCGCATGGGTTTGAAAGGCATGGGTAATATAATAGGGGAATAAAGCAAGGAAGAATGTGATGCCTTTAGGACTGGAATCCTGGAAGCAATAACTGTAGCAGGAAATGAAAAATCTTGGACATGTAACAGAATAAGAATTTGTGTTCCAAACAGGGATTATTTGCTGTAAGTGGAAGCTGTAAGAGAGAGTTGAGAGTATCTGTTAATTGCCACAGCAGTCAGTTATGAGGCTGGTAAAGATTTTTCTGGAAGAGAGAAGAATGTTCTATTGCCATTGCCTAAATCAGTAACAGAGCCTAATGCAGTGTGCTGCATACTAATCTGCCTTGCTCTGTTTGATAAAAAAGTAATGTAAAATGGAAATACATGTTGAAAAGAGCTCCTAGAATGGGTCTTGCCACAGCAGGTGAGATTACAAAATAGCCCTTTTCAGTCTACTGATGTGAGAAGTAGATGCTGATGTTTATAAATATATTTGAAGAAAGAAAGCCAAGTGTTGGAAGTCTAGCTGAAGGAGAAGAAAGTGGTGACCAAGGAACAAATGAACAAATAAATACAGACCACAAATGTTTTTAGCATGGAAATAAGACAAAGATAATGAAATATCAGAGCTGCAAGTTAGCCTGCCAGTGAAGGCTAGATAGTTTTGATGTAGCTCTTCACATTGTCCATCAACAAACAGAAGAACTGGTGTTACTGTTATGTGTACCCCTTGCTGTAATGTACCAACAGTGGTAACTTCTGAATTATCCCTAACACAGATATCAGGGCAGGCTGATGCTGTGCCCATCCATTTATAGTATGATGTGCTGAAATTTTCTGTAGCTCAGACCATACAGACCCTGTACTAAGATCCCAGCCTGCAGCAGCAGCCTGTGCCACAACAGAGAGCTGTCAGTTTGGGCAGATGTGCTGCTCATACCAGTGTATGGGCTCTGACTTGCCATTGTTGACAGGATGCTGGAGTCCCTCTGCCTTTCATAAGTCCTGGGTTTATGGTTTTATTTTCAAGTAGATTTGGATGTCCTGAAATAGAGAAAGGCCTTCCCACACCCCACAGGAGAACAGGGGCTCAGTCAGCCACCCGTGCTGTTTGCTGTGAAGGAGGAAAAGCTGGCACTTGGCAGCTGCCTTGGTTCCCCCAAGTCCTCTGCCAGTCAAGCACTGCGAGCTGCACCGTTTACGTTTGGTAACTGAGCAATTAAGGATTTTGTATTCTAATTACCTGGCCAATTATGTGCAGTGCAAAATTCCCTGCTAGTACTGCTGTGATAGCCTGAACTGCAGACAGTCTTGTGATTAAACTGTCCCTCGATGATGAAGTCGATAATTAACAAGGAATTTTGCTGAGTAGTGAACAAAGTCAAAGAAAGAACAGAATCGAGTTTTCAATGCTTTAATATGGTTTTAATGGTGCTCTTCTCAGGGACAAGAACTTGTCTGACCTCCCCTGAAATTAGAAATGCATACCCATGTGCAAAAATGTAAACCTGATTTCTTTAGAAAGAGTATAATATTAATGATTAAAGGGCTGGAGAACCTATCCTAGGAGGGAAAACTGAAGAAGTTAGGTCTTTTCTCCCAGGAGAGGAGTAGGTTCAGGGGAAACCTCACTGCAGTATTGCAATACTTAGAGGTCAGCTACGAAGAGAACACATTGTCTTCACAAGGAGGTACAGAAAAAGGGGCAACAGAAACAAGTTTCACTGGGAGAAGTTTCATATAGATGTGAGCAAATTTTATTTTTTTTAATGGTAACAGTCATTGACTGGAAGAACCTCCCCACTGCTGGGTATTTTCCAGCTGAGACTGGACAGGGAGTTAGATAATCTCCTGCAGGCTTGTGTTTCTATGAAAGGTTGGACCAGATGATCTTCTGAGGCCTCTCCCACTCTAGGCTGTTCTATGATTTGAATTTTAACTGGCTAAAGTACCTTAACATTTTTTCTGTGACGCTTTCATCACAATAAAAAACTGTGCAGCCCATGCCAGCTCTAATGGTGTTTGTAGCTGAGTGTCCTGAGTGGAGTTCTGTGTTTTCAGCCTGGAAAGTTGAGTGTCACTTTCAAGTGACAACTGAAGAAGAAGTTTTTATTGTTTATTCATCCTACAGTCCCAAAGTAATTAGACATTTACTCCTCGCCGTGCTAAGCGATGTATGAACATGCAATAAACAGGACAGAAAGCCACACAGCTCATCAGTATCAGCCTGGCATGAGCTACGAGACAGGCAGACAGAAAAATCTATTCCATGTTAGAGCGTTTTACTTGAGCTGGTTTTTCTCTGAATGTTTGCTTGAGCAGAAACTCATCCAAATTCTCTTTGGAATGTATTAGCTTTTATTGAGTGCTATCCACTTTAAAAATTTAATCCCTGTGAAGATGTCAGCTGAGAAAAATTGAAATACTCCAGCAAATATATTTTTGTCCCCTAAAAAATTCAAAATGTTGACAGAAGTAATTATCCTGAGTGAGCAAATCCTACAAGTTATCCCTAATATTGTGGACATAATTAAATTATGGTAACTGATTTATATGAAATAAACCTGGATTTTTTATATTCTTGTTAGAAGTTGTAACTAGACAACTGAAAAATGTAAATGGGCTTTTATAAACATCCTTAGGTCTGATAAAATTAATTTTGTACACGGAAGATAATATTTTCCTTAAAAGAAATTTCTAAAAAGGACCTTTTAAAGACAAGCAAAAGTAAAATCAAGGGCTCTGCTCCTGCTGATATAATTCATATACCCAGCAATCATTATTTGGTAAATTAGTGCCTGAAAATGAGTTGACAAACAGACCTCATGCAATTACTTCATTATGCTTTCCATGTCATACAGACTTTCAACTACATCAAATCTGAGTAGTTTTGTTTTGTTTTTGGTTTTTTGGGGGTTGGTTTTGGGTATTTTTTGTTGTGGTGTTGGGTTTTTTTGTGTTTTTGGTTTTTTTTTTTTTTTTTTTTTTTTTTTTTT
>VZUI01002575.1:0-15323 GCA_013401135.1 Cettia cetti
CTTCCTTCCTTCCTTCCTTCCTTCCTTCCCTCCTTCCCTCCTTCCCTCCTTCCCTCCTTCCCTCCTTCCCTCCTTCCTCTCTTTCTTTATATCTTTCTCTCTTTCTCTTTCTCTCTTTCTTTCTTTTGCTCTTTCTTTCTTTCTCTCTTTCTTTCTTTTGCTCTTTCTTTCTTTCATGCAGCCCATCCTCCCTTCCACTGGTGTACAAATGCTTTTTGCACCTGAGTTCAGTCAGAGCTACCCATTCAACCATGTGGACCCCGACACATCCCCTCAGTCCATGAACTTCAAAATGCTGTTACTATGCCTAAAGGAGGCTGTGCTTGACAATCAAAAAGCTGTTTTAGTCCTCTCCTCAGCTACCTCTCATGGGATCTCATCTACAAGCTGACTCAAGAAGTTTAAGTCTGTTCTTCTAAAGACAAGGATCATTATCCTGCTACATTTTCTCTTTTCCAGAAATAATACATGATAAACTCAGGAAAACACTTTCTTAACATACTGGTGAAGAAGTAGTAATCATAACCAATCTAAGCTAAAACCTCTTACAAAGGTAAATATGCTGCTGTAAAGGTTTGAAAGAATTTCATAAACATTTTTTATTTCTCTGCAATAAAAATGACATTCTTCTACTTAGGCAAATGGTTTCTGCAACACGCATGGCCTCTCTTTCAAGTCTGAAGATAATGATAGTAAAGATGACAGAGATGTATAGCTCACCCATGTCCAAAAACCCTAAATAGAACACCACCCTTGACACCCAAGTGCTTAAATGTTCAAGGAACCAGTTTATTTTATCTGGTTACCTCCAGAAAGGTCTGTGTTTACCTGTATTTTTTTCAAAGAGGGCAATTTTGATTACCACATAACTTAAATACAAAGTCAGACATCACATACCATTGCCTTAGCAAGATCAGGACACATAACACACAGTCAGGATCTTTTCTTCTGAAAAGATGTCTGAAGGAAAACACTAATTATTAAAAAATGTCTACCCCAGCATCCTATGTTTTGCACTTAAAACAGTCACCATATTCTATCCCAAATGCCATTACTATGAGATAGAGGACTTGAGTTTCAAATACAGGTGTATAATTCTACCCTCTTCTTGTTCCCATCTTCCTCTGCAAAACATTATGTTAGATCATCACATTAGTGTTCAACTCATCTTCTGGGACCAGAGTGACAGTATTTTCCACATTTCTCCAAGCTAAGCTTCACTGAATATAAATAAGCATTCTAACCACTGGATACAGTCCAATGCATCTTGTTTGGCCATGAAGATGAAATTCTATTCTGTTTGTGCAGAAACAACAGAGGAAGGCCTGAGGCCAGCTTATGACTTAATGATAAGTGGAATCTCCAGGGGGACCAAGATGAAATCAACAAGGTGCCTCAGAGCGGAAAGTGAACTGTACCATGACTCTCACTTACTTCACATCTTCTGATTCAAAACTTAAATGTTGCCATGTCACAGCTGGAAAAGCAAATTCATGGTTTTTCTCTACTGTGAATAAAAACAGAAGTAATTTTGTGGCTGCTAAATGACAGAAATCCCCACAATATTAAGAATCAAACGAGGTTATTCTTACTACAGAAAGACAGTAATGAGCCAATTAATTCCATCAAGCAAAAATCACTGTTCTAACTAAACTGCGATCCAGACACAATTGATGGGATATAGCTTTTAGACTAAAAATTAAATCAAGTTAAATCCTTTTCCAGAAAATATCGTGAAGAAAATAGAAGTAATAGAAGTAATATCGTGAAGAAAATAGTAGCAATACAACTTGGAACTTAATCATTGAAGGCATTCCAACCAACAGAAAACAGAAAGGAAGACCTATGCAAGTATTGTGACGTTAGGTTTGTCACCATAGCTCATTGGAATGGCACCTCTGTGAAGTGCTAGAAATGCTATGGACAGGTGGATAAGCTCTGGTGCAAATCAAGGCACTGAGCTTCCCTTGGCTTGCCAACAAGTTATTTGACGGGGGTGGGGGCGAGACCCTACCTAGGTAAACCATGGAGGAGCAACCATTCTTGGGAGCTCCACAACCTCATTTCCAGATTCCTACACCTGAGCACTTAGCAAAGTGCCCAGAGAGAAAAACACCAGGAATATACAATGCCATGCAGAAAAGGGAGTATTTTTCCGATAGCATCTCTTTCTTATTTTCCCCACAAATATTTTCTTCCCGAAATTGTGCTTCTGGAATTGCTATTCCACACATGCCACACACTGTAGTTTAGATCTTCCTATAAAACAGAAGCATAGGGATATAAAGTAGTATCCCCATTCTGCAAGGATAAATGACCTTGTAGGAGACTAAAGCCTGTGGGTCCAACCAGATGCCTCAGAAAGAGCTAGATGACATTGTCTAAAATATTGATCATACCTCCTTATGTTAAACAGCATTTAAAGACTGGCACTCTCAGAGAAGAAAAAGTGCATGAAGCAGATGTGTATTTCACAAATAAACTGAGAGACCGGATCCTATTTTGCAAAGGATACAACTCTGGGGCCCTTTAGAGCTTTCTACAAAATATAAGCCAGAAGCAAAGCAGAATGCTCTCCTTCTCATCTAAAGATGGGAATTTTCCACATATAGTTTCCATCTTTCAAACATTAGTATTATGTTTAACTAAGTTTCTAGAAAATTTATTATCTTCTTCACAGTAACAGTTTTTATATTTACAAAATTCAATAGGCACACTTCTCATCAACATCTTAATAAATGTCTCGGACATAGGACTCAAAGGAATATTAAGTTTCCAAATGACACTAAATTGGGAGGAGCTGTCAACTCCCTCAAGTACAGAGAGGGAGGCCCTGCAGAGACACCTTGACAAATCAGAGGGCTGGGCAATCAGCAATCATATGAAGTTTTACAAGGGCAAGTTCCATATTCTGCACCTGGCATGGGGTAACCCTGGGTATATGGATAGACCTCGGAACAAGAGGCTGGAGAGCAGCCCTGCACAAAGGGACCTGGGGGTCCTGGGCAAGGGCAAGTGGAACACGAGTCAGCAGTGCCCTGGCTGCCAAGAGGGCCAACCCTGTCCTAGGTGCATGAGGAACAGCATCACCAGCCAGGCAAGCTCTATCCTGCTCTGCTCTGCACTGGGGCAGCCTCACCTCGAGTGCTGAGGACTGCTTTGAGTGCCACAGTACGAAAAAGACATGAACCTGTTGGAGAGCATCCAAAGCAGGGCCACAAGGAAGGTGAAGTGTCTGGAAAGGAAGCCATATGAGAAGCAGCTGAGGTCACTTGTTCTATTCAGCCTGGATGAGACTGAGGGGAGACCTCATTGACGTCTTCAACATCCACATAGGGCGAAACAGAAGGGTAGCAAACGATCTCTCATGACCAGTGACTGGTCCTGAGGATTTGGCACACAGCTGAGTCAGGAAAGATTTAGGTTGGATACCAGGAAAACGTCTTTCACCAAGAGGGTGGCTGGGCACTGGAAAAGACTCCTCAAAAATAGTCACAGCACCAAGCTGTCTAGTTCAAGAAGCATTTGGACAATGCTCTCAGGCACATGGGGTGATTCTTGGGGTGTTCTGCACAGCACCAGAAGTCCATGATACTGATGGGTCCCTTTGAACTCAGGATATTCTATGATTCTGCTCTATGAAAATCTGACAGAAGTATAGCTACCATGACAACAAAATAAAGACACCCGATTGATTTGGAGTATAACTATTCTCAACTGTCTTCTCTGATACCAAAGTCAGTTGTAAGAGACTTGACTGGTCCTTGACTTTCAGCCAAACAGTACAAATCCTTCACAAAAAAGGGGTTAGCAGCTACAGCTCCAGCCTCAGTTTCTGTCCCTTTACCCTTCACATCCTAAAAGCATTCTTTCCAGTGTGTTTTGAGCAAGTTTAGCAGGACCAAATTAACCATGTTCACATCTACTATGTAACATGTCAGAATCACAGAACTATCAAGATTGGAAATGACCTCCAAGACCATTGTGTACAGCAATCTTCATAGGTGTTGCTGGGCTTCCAACATACAGAACACCCCCACTGGTGAATACTTACGGTTTTTATCCTTTGCATGCAGAATTGCTGGTTCTTTATCACTTTTAGCACAAGTAGAGAAGAGATGGTCTCTTTCTTCTGGAATCTCTAGATTTTTTTTCTCTCAAGATCTTCTGTTTTTCAGGACAATTTGCTGTCTTGAACCTTTGCACTGAAAATGAGTTATTTCCCAACTTTCCTATCACCAAAGAGCCATGGTCCTAACCTAGTTACTAAAGCAGTGATTTCTCCTTAAATCACCACTCCCTCTTCAACTTCTACCTAAAAGACTGAATTTTAGACTCAGATTCAAGTTTTTTCTCCCACCTGGCAGCCCTGTAACTACCCAAGTGTTATGTGTAACCACATCACAGTCCAATGAAAAACAGTATTTCCTCCTGAAATCTGTGATGAAAAATAGGTATAGGGCACATACCTAATGGCCAAAACTGGCAAATAGCTGTGCCCAACACATTAGCCTAGGTTTTAATTTTCCCACATTTCTTTCAAGCTCAGCTGTGAACTAGCTGGAGTACATACAGTTTCTCAAAAGTAAAGAAATTATTAACTGGAAATTACAATAAAACAAGATAAAATATTTCCTATCTGTTAAGAAGTAAAAGGAATTGTTGCAATGGCTGTTTTTCCTCCCAGTAACTGGAGCAGACAATAAATCAAGACAGAAAACTTTGTATTTAAATCCACAGCAAATACAAACATAACCAAATAAAATATCAACACACTGCTCCTGAGAGAAATTCCACAAAAATGGAGTGTGGTCCACAAAAATGAGTTCTGACACACAAGAAAACAGCAAACAGGCAAAAAAAGAGAACTGCAGCCTCAGTCAGGATGACTTGTCCAAACCTGCAATTATAACTATCATTTTCAAGAACTCTGGGGTCCACGTGTACAGACTGGCACAAGACTGGACAGCTCAATACCCCAAAGAATGCAAATTTTCATACCCTCAAACTCAGTATCTGACATTTTAAAAACTGACATGAATTTCACACTTGCAGTGTAGCTCTCTCAGTCAGGATGTCTCTGATTTAGAGTGATGTAACAGTGGTATTATCTGGAAGATTAGACACAAAGAGACCACTACAGCATACAGTAATAATGCAGTCTTCCTGAAACAAAAACCTACATTAAAATTCCCTGTTTCTTCCAAACACACTCTACTTCACTCCTATCTCCAATAAACTGGTACAACTTCCTGATACCTACAGGGTTTACAGAGATGAAGGATAGATGTTGCCCAGCTCAATCATTCCATTAAGTGGATACAATTATACATCAGCCTGTACTTCATTCAGATAAATTGTTTCTATCTTCAGCCCATGAAGATTATATAAAGTTGAAATCCTTGCACTGTTCACAGGCTTTTCATTCATTCATTGACTACCTGAGAGACTAAGATCTTCCAATGGGTGTTTCAGATCTATCACTAATGTAGAGTAAAAGGATACGTGGTATAACTCTACTTCCTTTTGTCCATTGCCCTGGTTTTTACTAAGATGAAGTTTGCTGTCTTCCTGTGATGCAGTTAACACATCTCACCTTTCTAGTGCCCTTGGAAATCACATGACAGAGCAGCTGTACTGGAGTCATCACCTCGCCACAGAAGTAAAAGCAATGCAAGCAGCAGAAAACTGATGACAAGGAGGCTGGTCTGCCTTTTAGCAACAAACTGCCAAGGCGTTTTGAGCGGTAGAAGAGGTCAACTAATGCCCATTTTCCCACTTCCTACAGGCACAAATTAGGGAAAAGTTTTCCTTCAATTATATTTTTCTCACATATTGTGAGAAAATAAAAATAGAAAATATAACATTGTCTGACAGGTCTCAGAACTACTCATCATTTGAGCATCAATCCAAAAGGAACTCATCAGAAACCTAAGCACAATTAAATTGGTTAGCAAGCTGGCCTCACGGCTACCTTTGCAAGACTCATGGCTCTGCCCTCACTTGGAGTCTTCTTACCAAAGCGCATATATTGGCAAGTACATCTCCAAGATTCCAAGTAAAGCAACAGAAGATTTACTCGGTTACTTTCATACAGGGTTCAGCAGTGAAAACTTCACCAGTCATGCTTCAAATCACATATGCCAGTGTTGGTAAAAAGGACATACATCCAAATTAGGGAAGTCAAAGCAGTACACACACATCACATGCCCTTTCCCACATTTGGATGCCAACAGTTCATCTCCCTATCCTTAAGGGCTTTCCTTGAACTTGTTCTGATTGTCAGTTTCCCAGCCACAAACCTTTACTTCAGCCTCACTGTATCTGCTAATAATACTTCATTCTTGTGATACACATTCAGCTTCTGCTCAGGCATGCTGTACCTCTGGGGATTGTGTGGTTTTCTTCTTCATTTCTATGCAAGTTACACAGGAGAAGAGCCATTACGCTATGACTACAGAACCACATGTTTATTCCTAACTCAACTACAGACCTTCAGACCTTCCTCTAGAAGCACTAGCTGATTCTTCTGTTTAAGTCTGGTCTTAGGGTAAAACTCTGCAAGCTCAGAACATTCTGAAGTACTTACAGAGTATTTTCTGGTTGAATGAACTCAAATGGGTTTACCAAACTTGCAAGTTTTATCTGAACAGAAAATGCAATTCACTGCTTTTACCTGTACACTCTTTACACACTCGTCCACGTTTCTTTAACACTTTTGATGCTTACAAGTAACCAACTTTTAAAAAGGTATCTGAGGCTTTTGGGTATCTTTCATCATAAAAACTAGTTAGTTGCGATATTTACACTGTAAGACACAACTGTGTGTTCGGCAGAAACACGTGTGTGAACCCTAACTTCAAGAACATTTATTGTCTTGGAGATCTGATGACTGTGTTGCATGAACAACTGTATGTGGCTACAGAGAGAAAGTACTGTTAACTGAAACAGAAGATTTGCTCACTAAAGTCTGGAATCTAAAAGACATACGTGTGTGCTATGGAACTACAGCAGCTGCCATTGAGACTATTGTTTTACCCATTCTCACTGGAAAAATGAAGCCTTAGAATGTCTGTTCCCAACATACTGCACTGTACTGACACAGCCTGAGCACAGCATGTTTGGAATTTCACTTTTTAAAAAAGTTTCAGCCACAGCCTATGCTGGCTTTACAAATATTTACATACCACATTCAAAAAGCTTAGAAGGTTTCTTCCCAGAAGACATGGAAGTCTGATAAGTGGTTGCACCTTTAGGTTTTGAATGCCTTGGCAAATCAGTACCTACAGAAGACTTGTTAGCAGACCAAAACATGTTTTTTACTTTAAACTCTAAAGAACATAATTTTAGCTTCAGAAGTGTTTCCAACAGTAAGGCACACCACACAGAGACAATTCCCACATGCTTAATCTTTATTGTGCGAATGTTGAGCATTTATTACCCTCTGTAGACACACATTAAAAAAAACAGTACACTAACAGTGGCTAGATTGATGGACATCAAATTAAATCTATTTGGTGGTAACTTGTATGCATGCAGTGAACTCCTGTGGTGTCAAACATTAGCCAGGAGGCCAGCCCAGCTGGCGACCACCCAGAACATGGAGATGTACGTGATAGACAGACTGCCCACCCTCAGGCCCTTCATTCACAACCATCCGGAATCCATTGGTCAGGCCCAGGTTAGCAGCACACTTCTTGCCAACAATCATTAAATGCCCGAGAAGCTGGAGAAGAAAAAAAAAACAAACACAAAACACACAAAAAAGGGGAAAGGGCAGGAAGGGAAGGAATGGGAGCAGAGAACCAATAAGCCAGTAAGTTAATTCTCAGAAATTCAGCCACTGCTCTTCAAATTGTTGTCTGCCTGCAACTGACACTTTCCAAGAAAAACTATAAAGACTGGCTATGCGTAATATAGGGGGAAAATAGAACTATTGATTTTTTTCAAGCCAGGCTGTAACAGGCTATAAAAGTGTCACAGAAGCTAAATTTACTTCGTGGTTAAAGCCCCCACTACTTCTTCCAACAACATGTATCATTCTGGTGGAAAAGAAACTTTATCTTACCATGTAAAGTTTACAAAATCTTTGAGCTTGATGTTTTTAGTTACAAATGAAATATTCAGCACCTCTCAGCTAACTTTCCTTTTCTTCACCTCTGACCTGCTAAAAACCCCCAAGCCCATATTAGAGTATGCGAACAGTGAAAACAGACATCAGGATTATGAGATAACAAATACCAATTCATTTTGCATGGAAAATACACACATATATATTTTCCTTTCTCCATCTATTGTTACTGGAAAACCTTAACTCCATTATCTTTTTAAGTTAGAGGACAAGGATTCTAGTATCAGAAAACTACTCTGCCTCTTTAAAATGTCAAGAGGAAAAGGGGGGCAGCCTAGTACATTCTGGAGTACTGAGAAGCACAGTTTGGTGTACAGAATACCTTTAGGGTACTTACAGATTCATCAGAATCTTCTGCTTCAGACAATCTGACAATTGGCTTCTTAGGAATCACTAAGAAATGTGTTGGAGCTTGGGGTGAAATATCATGGAACGCGAGGCACTGGAGGAAAAGGAAACAGATAAAACATAATTTGCTTCAGAGAAAGGTAAGAGTTTCAGTAAATCAAAATGCTCCACTAAATACATACTTCAGCAAACTACCAGACACACCAAACATAAGCAGAGATGTTAATTCTTCTTGAGTGATATATTACTACATCCTTTAATTTCTAAACACAAAACACAACTTACCAAGGCCTGCTGGAAAAAAAAAAAAATCACTGCTCTGTAAAGTACTGTTTAAAAGCTACAGCCTTCCCAGCAAAGCAATATGCAATCAGGTTTAAGATTTATTATTGCAACATATGCTTAACAACTAGTAGAGCTGTTGGTATGCATGCCTATAAAAAGTACATTTACGCTTTTTTAAAATTTATTAACACCATGTTTCACAAAATAAATGTCAAAGAGTCGCTAATCGTCTTCCAGTTATGCCTGAATACTTCCTTGGTCAAAGACAGCAAGGCAATTCCTAAGATCCTGAAGTTATGTGATTGAGGCCATATTAAACTTTCATTGTCAACAGCACCAAGTATTTCAGAGTAATGCATTAATACTGACTTTGCTTCAGACATTCTCAAATTGAGAGAAAGGCACCACCTTTGAGATACAAACATCTGTCTGTAATGACTAGCTAAATCTTGACTAAATACCAAAATTACAATTAATCAGACACTTCATGCACCATCTAAATCTCAAATTAAGAACTGCCAGTAGGCAAGAGAAAATGAAGTTATGTCTCTTTGCACAAATGGCTAACCACACAACTGGGACTTGCTACTGGAACGTCGACAAACATGCAGGTGCACAGGAGACACTCTGTCACCATTAGTTCAAGGATATCTCTAACTTACCCATCACATTTAACAGCAAAACACCTGGTAGCTATTGATTATGTCACAGACAGTGGACACTTAAAAACATATACCGAGATTCTTCAAAATACTTATTTGCTATTCACTTTTGTTAATCAATACAGTTAATTTTCTTTACAACTATACTACTTTTTTATTTTGAGAAGAAATGTTGCTTTTGTCAAGAGTAAAGTTGGTGAAAAGCCCCAACTCAATTTGCATCTATCTTCTATACACCTTATCTTTTATACACCAAATCTGTCTGGTTTTAAGGTATCTTTAAGGACATAATGCCCAGTTTTCAGTTTCTGATGAACTGCTCATTTCTTCCAAACAGGAAGGAGCAGTAAGTAAATAACTGATGAATAAAACTAATTTGCACCAAATTAAACAAATCATACTTAAGAGATGACCATTTTGTAAGCAGGTTTTCTATTACATGTAGTCCCATAGAGGCAGAATGCAAACGGCCAAACTGTGTCAAAGAATTTAAGGAGCAAAAGATTGGAAGTAAATAGTTTTCTATGGTACAGAAAGCAGAAGTAGCATTAAAGAAAAAGCACCACCACAGAAATTCATGAGTGCATGGGAAACCAAACCTCATTTCAGAAAGTTTAGATTCAACTGGAGAAACAGTGATAAGACATAATTCCACAGAGGCCTTGTACTTTCCAGTATTTCCCTTTCTCTGAAGGTCAACTATTGATTAATGGCTCTCCTTACCCTTCTCATTTTAACACTTCCAGCCACCTCTAAAAAGACCTCCATAAAGTCAACAAAATTAATTGAAGATCACCCACCACTCAAATAAAATCTAAAAGTTCTACATTTCTGTGCACTTTGAAGTCAAAATCAAGTGAGACACTGCAGGTAATGACTCTTCCAGAAAATACTGCGCACAAATGGCTGTCAAAGTGGGTTATATGCTCAGCAAAGACAATGGCCTGATTCCTAATCAAGCAGTGCTCAGCTTACTCTGCTGCAGCCATTGCAGCTGAAGAAAAAACTCACACTGGTTTGACCCGGGTAAAGAAAGAACACACACCTTCACATAAACACAGAACAGTAACAGACGCATGACTTTCAGAAAACAGTGAACATTTCCAGTATTCTTCAGAGCAGATAGCAACAGCAACAATTCTGCCATCTACTGGAAAACACTGTTTCAAACTATGGATGATTTTTAAGCATATAAATCTGACAAACTGCATTCTTACACCGAGTCTCATTGTACGCTGAGAATAATCCCTTATTTCAAAAGCAAAAGCCGCTGTTAATGAGGCTCCTGTAATTCAATCTGAAGGGCGAGGTTAAAAAAAGTGCAGGGGGTCTTATACGAAATACTAGTTAGTTTGCATTTTGTGACTAGCCGCTGCATTTCTTCTAAAGCTAATTATTTCATTATTTCGCTCCTAACCGAAATGCTGTGATGCACCAGCAATCCCTTTCGGAGGTCCACCGCCAAAGACCAGCAGGCAGAACTGCATAACTTCTGTAAGGCTATTGAGAGGAACATCGAGACCTGCAAAAGCAGCCTGTCGTGATGCTCTGCTCGGAACCCGCAAGGAGGCTGCCTGCGGGTGGTAGAGGTTTCACGATACCCTACTACAGCAGCTGTGAGAACCCTCAACGCTTGGCGAGGAGCCCAATGCACGTCCAGGGACGGTGCAGGGAGGCGCGGGGGCGCTCCGCCCGCCCCGCTGCGCCGCGCTCCCGTGCGCCTTCGCGGCGCCCCCGGCCCCTGCACAGCCCGCACCTGCTCGTCCTCGTAGATGATGTTGGCGGGGATCTCCTTGCGGATGATCTTCCCGAAGATGGTGTCCCCGCCGGGACGCGCCGCCTGCGCCTTGCTGATCTCGTCAGCCATGGCGGCGGCTCCCGCGCGGCTCCCGCCGGCCTTGAGCCCCGCCTTCCTCGTCGGCCACGCCCCCCGCGGCGCTCATTGGGCCAACACGGCCCTACCCGCCCGGCTGATTGGCGGTGTCGCCTGTCATTGACCTCTGGTCCCCGCCCACCGCACTGGAGCGCCCTCGCTGACACGGGAGTCGCGGAGGGATCCGGGGCCAGGAAGTGTTGCAGGATCCGCGCAGGGATCAACGCTGCGACGTGACTCATGTGGAAGTAGTGCTGTCGCGCGAGAGGCTGTTGTAGGCAGAAGTACTGCTTATCAGATCCAACCCAAATATCTGTGTGATTTCTTGGGACGAGCTCCTGCAGACTGCACCAGGCTGGGTTGCCGTTAGCTTTTCCATCATAGTTTGCAAGTTTTTGGTGCTCCTATAATCAGGATCCTGCAGAAGGGCAGTTTGATGTGCCAGGCCTTCTGCACATAAGTAATTTCGTAACCATGAAACAAACTAATCAATATGGCCAAGCAATAATTCACAGAGGGCAGCACAAAGTTACACAGCTATACATCTAGTTGCAAATGCTTTTTTTTAATGTAACGATGACACCAATCATGAAATAGGAGAAATGAAAAAGCAGGGGGAAAAAAACAACACAAACCTTAAAGAGTAACAACAAAGCTTCATTTTTGTGCGGTTTAACAAGACCGAGGATGAGGTTCTGCACCTGGGTAGGAACCACCCCTGATACCAACACAGGCTGGGAGATTGAGAACTAACCTGGGGAGAAGGATTTGGGGGTGCTGGTGGGTGAGAGGCTGGACATGACCCAGCCATGAGCACTCCCAGCCCAGAAAGCCAAACGTGTCCTGGGCTGCATCCAAAGCAGTGTGGGCAGCAGGGGAGGGAGGGGATTCTGCCCCTCTGCTCTGCTCCGCTGAGACCCCACCTGGAACCCTGCATCCAGCTCTGGGGTCTCAGCAAAGTAGGACATGGAACTGTTGGAGTGAATCCAGAGGAGGCCATCAAGGTGATCAGAGTGACAGAGCACCTCCTCTATGAGGACATGCTGAGAGAATTGGAATTGTTCACCCTTGGAAAGAGTCCAGAATGATGTAATTGCTGCCTTGCAGTACCTGAAGGGAGCCTACAGGAAATATGGAGAGAGATTTTTACAAGGGTGTGTACTGACAGGATGGCTTAAACTGCAAGACTGGAGGTTTAAATTGGATGTGAGGAAGATATTCCTTACTGTGCACATGGTGAGACACAGGCTGCCCAGAGAAGTTGTGGATGCCCCATCCCTGGCAGTGTTCAAGGCCAGGCTGGATGGAGCTCTGAGCAATGTTGTTTAGTAAGAGGTGTCCCTGCCCATTGAAGGTGCATTGGAACTGGGTGACCTTTAATGTCCCTTCCAACACAGACCATTCCAGATTCAATTATTTTCTAAACTTCACAAATAAAATAGATGGATTTCCCTGAAGATTTGTCTAGGATGATATTAATACAGACATTTATATATATTTGTCTCTAGACAAAAATGTTACAGGAAAGCATTTTGGAGGGAGGCAGGGAATAAATACTGATAAGTGGCTTAAACCTAATATGGTTCCGCAGCTGGAACATATTAACCTGGACATGTTACAAAAAGAGCAGAATTTGTCATACATTTCTGGTAGTATCTCTGAAGCAGTTTATCATTAAATACCCTAAAAAAATCTGATAAAGCACATTAAACAATGAGATTTTATTCTCTTCCTTAGATGATGGTTCTGGATTAAGGTATTTTGACAGATGCGTATCCTACAGGTGGTATTGGAGCTTTATGACCATTAAAAGAAGTGCTTCACTGACAAATTTCTTTGAATTATATTGTTGTCTAACTGTGGTTATTCAGCAAATATATGATTAATTTTATTCCCCCATTTTCTCAGGAATTAAATGTATTTTGTGAAAGAATAGAAGATCTGATATTCTAGCTACACAGACTCAGGAGTTTAACATAAAATACTTATTTAGGATCCAATTATGTGGTATATATTTTAAGTAGTTCCACAGGCTGCTGTGGAGTTAGTCTAGAAAGCATATTTCTATGTTAAAAGAAGACGTAAAGAGACAAGTTTAGAAGTTTCTCTGAAAAAGCAAAACCATTTTTAAATATAGTTGACTTAAGCATATATTTTTGTCTTACTATATAAACAGCAACTTTTATATTATTTTGAATAAAACAATGAATTAATTAGACCCTCTTTACAAAGGGTCTAATTCATTCATTCTCATCTGCAATAATCATTCTTGGAAATAAATTATGAATAAACATCACTTCTGATAACAGATCAAGTTTCTTTATAAGTAACATAGTAAAAGAAAAGTATTCAATAGATGCTTACAAGTAAGTCTTAATGATAAAAATATTTAAATTATTGAGTAATAGCTTAGTGTTCCCATATTTCAATTAGCTTAGAATGTAATTGCAGTTAAACAATTAAACAGATTGTTTATTGAAGCTAGAAGTCTAGTAAGCAGTAAAGCTGATTACACAGAAAATCTTTATGCTGCCTTTAGCTAATGCTGAATGATATGTTAGCACACTATAAGCTTGGGGTTTTTTCAAAAGAATGGCAATTCAGTTTTACAGATGTACCAGGCATGGCCATGATGGGGCCAGGCCAAGGCTGGGCTGGTCAGGGTATGAGTGAGGCAAGCCAGGGCTGTGGGGAACCTGACTAGGGAGGAAAAATCACTGAACAGAAAATTGCCTGTTGGATAACATCAACTGAAAAAAAAAGCCTGCCAGCTGGGCAGCTTAGATCCTGGGAACTAAAAGTGTCCTTGAAAAGTGCAGCTGACCTCTTCTAGGTACAGCTGGGTACCTAGAAAGTGGAGAGGTCTTGATATACTACTGATAAGCACAAAAACAAGGAACTATAACCACAACTTTTTTTTCTGAAGTGGTGAAAAAATGGACTGGGAAAGAAGAAGGCACCCCAGGTAAGGAAGGATTCTGAACTGTTCCAACTGCAAGACAAAGGAAACAGTCTGGTAAAATAAAAACTTATTTGAAGCAGCAGCAAACATCATAATTTATTAGCCATTCTAGGTGTTGCCCAGAAACTGATGGCTGTCCAGTTACCCATTTAAAATAATTATATTTTTTGTTCAGAAGGTGTAGAACACACTGGTCTTTGTGCTACCCTGGGCAGTGATCTGCAGGCCCTGGCAGGGGATGCTGGACAGGAAGCAGCTCCTCATCCTCATCGTGGCTCCCCTTGGAGCGTAGGGGTCTCTGGGCCACTGACAGCTCCAGTGGACCAAGGAGCCTGCTATGGATCCCCTTCAGCTCTTCCTGCAGGCAGTGGCAGTTTGGACAGCCAAGAAGGCCAGTGGGATCCTGGGGCGCATTAGGAAGAGCATTGCCTGCAGTTCGAGGGAGGTGATCGTGCTGCTCTACTCAGCCCTGGTGAGGCACATCTGGAGTGCTGTGTCCAGTTCTGGCCTCCTCAGGACAAGAGAGACATGGAGCTACTGGAGAGGGTCCAGCAGAGGGCAGTGAAGATGGGACTGGAGCATCTCTCTTGCGAGGAAAGGCTAAGGGAGTTGGGCCTGATCAGCTTAGAGACAACTGAGAGGGGACCCCATCAATGTCTGAATGGAGGGTATCAGAGGATGGCGCCAGGCTCTTCTCAGCGATGCCCAGCAACAGGACAAGAGGCAGTGGACAGAAACCGATGCACAGGAAGTTTCTGTGAACACGAGGAAGAAATTGACTGTGTGGGTGAGCAGGCACTGGGGCAGACTGTCCAGAGAAGTTATGGAGTCTTCCCGAATGGGGTTAGAACTATCTCGACACAATCCTGTGCCATGTGCTCTGGAATATCTCTGCCTGAGCAGGGACGTTGGACCAGATGAGCCACTGTGGTCCGCTCCATGCTGAGCTGCAACTCGCTTCTGTGAGTCTGTGAAGGCCGCGTCAGTCCCCGCCGGCGGTGGCAGCGGGGCGGGACACAAAGGCTGCTCGGAACGGCGGCGGGGGGGGGGGGGGGGGGGGGG